>VXAB01008825.1:0-107864 GCA_013399175.1 Odontophorus gujanensis | reverse complement strand
GGTTTAGGGGGGAAGAAAAAAAAAAAAAAAAAGAAATAATTTGAAAGAGCCAAGATATTTAGCTTTGAAAATTAGCTACTCAGCAGGCCAGCATTAAAATTAATTTAATGGAGTGTAAATTAACATACTTGACACTTTTTTGATCATTTTTCATATACAGTGCTGACCGATAGAAATAAAAGCTTTCTTCCCCATGAGATTAGGACGAGAAAATTCACAGATTTACCACTCCCACCCCCTGGGGCTCTTTCCTCTTCAGGAGTCAATGTAATACATCAAATTAAGTCTTTAAATAGTAAGCATTGGCATGAGCCTTTGCATATAATAAACCACCTTAAAAAAAAAGTTTCATTCACTGATACTGGAGTGTGTGAGAAATTTTCCTTTCAGATACGCCGTGGAAGTTAATTAAGTTCACTCAGAGTTTATGGCAAGGATTCTCTAAAAAGTACAGGGGAATATTTATACCCCAGTCTGAAAATGCAACACGGTGAAACTTTTGATATGTTGATAAGCGATAAGAATGTCATTTGAGGTTTATTTTTTTAATAATAATTTAATTGTCATTGTAAAATGCCTCGTAGTTGGGACAGATTAAATTGCCACAAAAGCCATTACTGAAATTCATATCCCCCCATAAATGTAAAGTGTTTGCTGCCGTTCCATAAATAACCTCTCTCGTTCCAGGAAAATGAGGTACAAGAAATAAATTAACAAAACCCAAACACATAGGACATTAGGTTGCAACAATTTGCTGTAGAGGCTGCTGACGGGAATTCAGCCGTGCCCAGAGGAGAGGCAAATCCAATGTTTAATTACAGGCTCTGTAAATCATCCCCCTTCTGTGTGTTTTGCCATATTGACATGGTTCGAAGATTATTTCAGAGTCTGGTTCAATAGTGCTGGTAAAGTAGGTACATTTCAGATGGCGTTCTACTCGGAAAGATCTGAAGGGCACAGTATTTCTCCAAAGATGCATAGGATCCACTCATGATTAAATGTAAAGAGGTAAAGCAATTGGTGTTAGTCTCATACTAAAGGCTCTAGGTCTGATTTTTGATCTTTTGCACCTTGGGTGGTCAGTGTAGCTTGGGTAGTAGTGAAAATACAGTAACAGAACTTTCCATCCACTTAAATGGCCACAAAATGTTGAAACAAGAGCTTTTAACTGGAGCGTGGTATCAGCCTGGGAAAGGAATCAGCTCGCAGTGATGTGTGTTGGAGAGAGGACAGGAAGGCTGGGGAGGGACATAGCGGGTGGGAAAAAGAGATTTTAAACAACTTAATTGTCACTCAGAAATGGCATCTGTAGCAAACATATTGAACTGATAAACAATGCAGCTGCTACAGATTTCACACAGAGAAGAAAATGCCGTGGCCATATGCAATTCATTACCTGTGTTAATTAGGGAATAGAAAAAGAAAAAAAAGAAATAAAAAATAAGAAGGAAAGAAATTGTAGGAAAATGGGACAAATTGGATCACCAGGAAGAATGTCTGTCTGCAGACTGTGCATCTGTCCTGACCATGCATAAATACCTCTGCTCCCATTTCTGGCCAAGGCCAGGAGGTGCCAGAACCCTTCCTGTCCCTGAATAATACACCAGGCCCTGGGACTAACTCACTAACATCTGTAGGGGAAAAAAAGAAAAGGAAAAAAAAAAAAAAAAGATGAAATAAAATGAATTGAGGAAAATTTGCTTTAAAATGCCTGTTCAGGACATTAATACTCATCCCATTTTTCCTCTCCACTGACATGCAGTAAAATCTCACCAGTTTTAAAGGTGGGCCAGTTTTAAAGTAAGGCCACGATGTATGACACTCAGATTACAACGCATCCCCCCTAAATTCACCTGGCTCCTAGATTTTAAGCTGGAAATGACTCCAGCACTGAATACAGGCACTAAAGCTTCTTTGGAGTGGGGAGAGCTATGAGATGGAGCATCGCTGCTTTGCAGCCAATTAGTGCCTGAACCCACTGCCATGGTCTCCATGCCACATTTAACAAAAGCAGCAGGAATCCACCTTGAGGAGACTTCGGATCCACTCCTGCAGACAGAAAATAAAGCTAAAGATTCCTTATTAGTGAGTAGGAAAGTCGCAGACAGCCACTGAAAAATAAAAAGTTACAAAAAACTCCCAGGTTTTAGATAGGATTTCATGTTAGTACTGTAAATTAATGTAAATGTCACTTTAAAAGAGAATACTGAATAAAAACCTAATAAAGCTGCGCAGCACTGCAGGGGTGGTGAGTAAATTGAGGGAATATTTGATTAGATTTCAAATGCTGCTCTTTAATTTGTATGCTCTCATTTACTCCCCCCCTCTCACCCCTCCCCATGCTTTCCTCGTCCATTATATCTGCTGGTGCATAGTGAGTGTTACAGCCGTAGAAGAGGGTCTCTCATCACTATACGAAACCCACATCAGCTGTGACTTATGTGGGGAGAATTTAGAATCATAAAATTGAACCACAGAATCATATAAGTTGCAGAAGACCACTAAGATCCCCAAGTCCAACCCCAACCCACCCCCACCATGCTCACTATGTCCTTCACTACCACATCTCCATGGATCTGGAACACCTCCAGAGATGGTGATGCCACCCTCTCTCTGGGCAGCCTGTGCCAGTGCATCACCACTCAGTGTTTTGGGATTCAATCAAACCAAATGATTTTGGGAAACTGAATCAAAATCCTTAGTGAAGGCCCCTGTGTGTTGTCTATCTGTATCTCCTGTCCAAGCATACAACTGCTGGTACTAGTGCAGCGGCCCAGAATCTGGGACAGCCCCCAGAAATGAATCCTGTGGGCTCAGGACATCACTGGGTCTTCCTCCCCTTGACCACCAAAATTTTCCAGTGTTTTGGAGCCTTCTGGGATAGTAGTGCCAAGAAACAAATGCAAAGCTCATGTTAGGGTACGTCCAGCTTTTGAAAGCTCTTACCCTGGCAGAGATCCCCTATCTGGTTAAGAAACAGCAGCCTTGTAGTACAAAGAATGATCTGAGATCTCAATGGCCTTTAGCTACTTCTCTTTTGCCTCAGTGAACTGCTATTTTGGAATCTCTGCAGCTGCAAACTGGCCTCCTCTGCGCCGGTCAGACTCTTATCTGCATTCCCTGAGCTCTGGACAGACTTGCAGAAGAAATGTGCTTAAAGGCTCATCTTCTGTCTCAGCCTGAGTGTTATCTTGGCATCACTGAGCCTTTGCTACTCTCTTCTCAGGTGGTGTCACTCACGTCCTTGCAGTTTGAAGCTGGAAACTATCTCCTTCATCCCTCTACATATTATTTCTTGAGTTGAGCAGAGATTGACCTCTCCCCGTCCTTTCTATTCCCCTGCTGCTTAACAGACTGGCGGGAAGTGATGGACTCTCTGCTTTTCTCTCAGAGATCTGAGGGCTGGCCACAGAGTGTCTATCAGCCTGAGCTGTCTAGCAGCTATCCGTGCATGCTCACTCAGATAATAACACTAACAGCAACATGCATATGTTTCTCAGCTCCCTACCTCCTAATATCTTCAACATTTTCTAACCCGTCCCTCCCAAGAAGGGAGGAAAATGGGATAGTGGAGACGAGATCAGCCAAAGTGGGGTTTCTAAGCCATATTTCATTATCCCCTGCTTCATTTTTTCATTATTTCTTTAACTGGCAAGAAGTGGCGAAGCTGCTTGTAAGAGTGCCTTCAAAATGAGGCTGACAGGAGCCGCAATCACACTGTGATGAGTGGAAAAGTGAGTGAAGAGGGAGGAAGCTCCCATTAGGAAAACAGTCAATCTTAACGAGCCAGTAAACTTGCTTCTCTTTCTACAGGCAATGCCTCTGTGGCTTAATGCCTATGTGGGATTTCAGTTTCAGTGTTTGTTTCCATCGCTGTCTTAAATGCCTAGGGACAGATAAGAATGACAAGCAGCATAAATTAATGATGCATGGGCTCTGTTCTGCTTGAATGGGAGAAGAGATGGGAACGGGGAATGGGGCTGCAATAACTGCAGTGCAAACTTTGGCCGTATGACACATCAGTTTTGCCTTATCAGACTTGTAAGAGCTGTGATAAGACAGTGATTCAACTGAGCAAAGATGAGACGTTCACTCTCCTTATGCTCTTACCCTCAACAGTTATCAGACAGAACCAAGTGATCTTATTCTGCCCAGGGACATTACCAAAATTGCTAAAATTGTAGGCATTACACCTTCTTCCCTCGAATGTTATGTAGCATTGGTGATACCAGTCATTTGACCATGACTCACTGTTGTTTTATAGATCCTGTCCAAAAGCTAAATTTATATCAGAAAGGGCCAAAGCAGAAAGAGGTTGAAGTGGAAAATTTAACAAGTTTTTCTGAGAGATCATCACATTTTCAAAAGAAACCTACAATAAATGAACTGAAAAGACAAAACCTGCCTTTCCTCTGATGTCATCCTGTATCTAGGCATTTTGAGGAGTCCCAAGGCTCTCAAAGGGAAGATTGTTGATGAATGGCAGCATCCAGTTCTTTGTCCCTCCCACCTTTTAGGACTGAGATATCTTTGCAGCATATCTGCACCCATACAGGATTAGATAGAAAACACAGAGTTCAGCACAAACCCAAGCACTCAGCAGTTTTAACGTCTCTTGATATCCTGAAATTCCCTAACCTTGGCAAGTGAGAATCATAGTTATTGCATGGTCTCTCCTCCCTCCTTTCACCTCTTTTACCCTCTCCAGGGCACACATCTCCCACACCGAGAAGGATCTCTGCCTTCATCCTTCTTTTGCCCACTGCTTTTACAGATTGCACACTAGTTTTTTTCTCCCTTTCTCACTCCCCTCACTCCACTCTGAAAACTCGTCAATCAATCAGAATTGTTCCAACAACCTGTGGGAAGCCTCTAACCTTGTTGTCATTGAGTTGAATAATGCAAATATTAATGAGTGGAAAACTCATTAAGATGAAACTGGAGAATTCTTTCTGACAATTTACCTCTACAGTAATGCCAGGTGGATCCTGCTACAAATACAAAAAAATAATAATAATAACAATAACAACCAAGCTTTTAATATTATCTCCCCTGGCATATGTATATCTGCCCCACAGCCCGGGTACTCTGTGCCATCCATGAGATTCTATTTTTAAAAGACTGACGCTCTGTTTGCATGTCCTCAACAATGTATTTTGAAATGTATTAATCAGGAATTGCCCGATCTCTTTGTGCTGAAGCATCAGTAAAACAATTACTTCTAGGCTAAATGAGGTCCACTGAAGAATCACTTGATTCAAGTGAGAAGCTATAACAAATAAATACTTCAAATATTTCATTATTGATGCTCCAGGGGGAGAACAGCTCTGATTAAGTCAAAGAAAGGGAAAAATATTTAAATTTGGGTAAGCATGATGGACAGTGTTGTGTTGGTGTAAATCAGCATAACTCCAATGAATTCACTGTCTGTATCAGTGTGAATGAACTGAGTATTAGATATAGAGTCCTACTTCTCACTGGATTCAATGGTGATATTGTTTAAAAAGTGTTGAAAGCAAAATGTTTGCGTACCATGCTTAGCTCTGATGGTTTCTGGCTGTGTTTCTTTTTGGAGAATCACTCTGCATCCTTCTTATTCTGGTGCCCATCCCTAATCTCAGGCTCATAAGATCTGTATGTATCACAAGGCATTTGCGGATCTTAATGAGCAGTATTCAGGAAATGTCATTTCTTGAAAGTTGATGCCCAGGTGCAATAGATCATGCAGTACAGCAGAAGTATTTTCAGTTTCTTATTAACACTGTATAGAAGAGATAAGGAGCAGTCATTAAATACCAACATTTATTTAAATGTAGAATTTAGGTGGATGCTGCAAACAGCCAAAAGCCAGAACATTTCACAAGATGAAGGGTCAACGTTTCCGAGCCTGGAAGTTTTAGGTCTCTGAATCCCAGTTTAGAAACCAAATACATGGTGGCTTTAATAATACAATAGCTACCTTAAGCAGCCCCAGACCCCTTTCTCATTTGCTTTTTGTGCACCATTTCTCACACACAGGTAATGTGCTGAAATGTAGCACCTGGGGGAGGTGAGGTAGCCGAGTGACAGAGATTAATGGATTTCCCATAGAGTGCCAAAAGCTGTAAGTGAGCCACACACTGCTGCTGCACCTCTTGATTGCCTTCCCACTTGTTGTCTGCTTTGCCTCTGCAGCATTCAGGCTCCCAAGAAGAGGATTGGGCTTTGCAAGGTTTTCTTATGTTCCTGCCTGAGTAAGGTCTCAGTCTTGATGGGAACCCCTGACACAGGTAATAGAAACAGCAACAATACAGACAGGAAAAATTGAAGTAATTCAACTACAGGATATAATAGCACAGGAGATTGTAATGCAAGGCAACACAACATCTATATGTTGGAGGAGTAACACTTTTCAGGGTACACTTCTGCAGAAAAACTAGCAAGTTAATTTTTTCATCTTTCTGGGTAGTAGCATTGCATCACTATCAAAAAATTCTGCTGAATCAAAGAGTCAGTCCTTTATACAGAACTAGCACCAAATCAAACTGGACAAGTGTATCCATGACAAGTGTAGGAAAATCAAGTGAGTACTCTCAGTCACAGACGGAAAACTGCACAAAGCATCCAAAGAAATTTTCAGAAGAAATTCAGTTTTTTATTTCATACACAGATAACCTTAAACTGACCAGTAACCATTTATTATTATTAATACTTTTCGTTCCTCTACAAAAATGAAATCAAAGATGCCATCTGAAAATGAAATCATAGAACTGTGGAACCATTAAGACTGGAAAATACCTCTAAGATCATCTAGTCCAGCTGACAACCTATCACCACCATGCCCATGGTAATTAAAGTTTACTGTACATTTTTTCACTCAAGGAGATGCTTATGAGACAGAATTTCCAATGGAGTGGGATGGGAATTCTCAGATAAACTGATCTGAGTTCAGAAACAAAATTTAGCATAAATTAGGAGCTGAAGTTCAGCTAAAATACAATCCCTTTAAATTAGGGATACCCTGAAGGTTAGCAGAAGTCTGCACTAAAGCTGTTCAACTTGAAATAATCCAATAGAAACGATTCACGTTTCTGAATAAAATCCTGGGAAGAAAAAATCTGAAAAAAAACAAAATCTGAAAAAACCTTATGGTTTAATTTCACATGATAATGAAATGGTGAATGGCCTTCCATTGCTGCTCAGAAACATCAGCAGGTCTTCTTCAGTCTAGCAGACACAGTAGCAATGTCATGCAGTTGGTAACTGAGACAGAACTGAGTTGAATGAAAATGATTTATGTGGTTGTTGTTTTTTAACCATTTATTAATTACTAGAACACCATCCATGTGATGGAGATAATTTGCTATTTCTCTCTGGTTTTGTCTTGCGCCTGGATATCTATTTCAGAGGCAATCCTAAGGTAGAGAATTATGTGTTGCAATATCTACTATCACAGCATGGATAAAATGACTCAAATCCCTTTCTATCAATGGAAGTTATGAATCTTCGATGCTCTCTGTCTCAGGCAAATAAGGGCAAGGTCTGTGGTTTGGAACATAACAGCTCATGTCNTCTTTCTGGGTAGTAGCATTGCATCACTATCAAAAAATTCTGCTGAATCAAAGAGTCAGTCCTTTATACAGAACTAGCACCAAATCAAACTGGACAAGTGTATCCATGACAAGTGTAGGAAAATCAAGTGAGTACTCTCAGTCACAGACGGAAAACTGCACAAAGCATCCAAAGAAATTTTCAGAAGAAATTCAGTTTTTTATTTCATACACAGATAACCTTAAACTGACCAGTAACCATTTATTATTATTAATACTTTTCGTTCCTCTACAAAAATGAAATCAAAGATGCCATCTGAAAATGAAATCATAGAACTGTGGAACCATTAAGACTGGAAAATACCTCTAAGATCATCTAGTCCAGCTGACAACCTATCACCACCATGCCCATGGTAATTAAAGTTTACTGTACATTTTTTCACTCAAGGAGATGCTTATGAGACAGAATTTCCAATGGAGTGGGATGGGAATTCTCAGATAAACTGATCTGAGTTCAGAAACAAAATTTAGCATAAATTAGGAGCTGAAGTTCAGCTAAAATACAATCCCTTTAAATTAGGGATACCCTGAAGATTAGCAGAAGTCTACACTAAAGCTGTTCAACTTGAAATAATCCAATAGAAACGATTCACGTTTCTGAATAAAATCCTGGGAAGAAAAAATCTGAAAAAAAACAAAATCTGAAAAAACCTTATGGTTTAATTTCACATGATAATGAAGATATTTTCAAAGAATTTTATAGTCTCACATGGTGAATGGCCTTCCATTACTGCTCAGAAACATCNAGCATTCAGGCTCCCAAGAAGAGGATTGGGCTTTGCAAGGTTTTCTTATGTTCCTGCCTGAGTAAGGTCTCAGTCTTGATGGGAACCCCTGACACAGGTAATAGAAACAGCAACAATACAGACAGGAAAAATTGAAGTAATTCAACTACAGGATATAATAGCACAGGAGATTGTAATGCAAGGCAACACAACATCT
The DNA here is from genome assembly GCA_013399175.1 of Odontophorus gujanensis. Classification (NCBI taxonomy): domain Eukaryota; kingdom Metazoa; phylum Chordata; class Aves; order Galliformes; family Odontophoridae; genus Odontophorus; species Odontophorus gujanensis. Next base: position 99,333 of record VXAB01008825.1, on the reverse strand, counting down.
ATATGTTGGAGGAGTAACACTTTTCAGGGTACACTTCTGCAGAAAAACTAGCAAGTTAATTTTTTCATCTTTCTGGGTAGTAGCATTGCATCACTATCAAAAAATTCTGCTGAATCAAAGAGTCAGTCCTTTATACAGAACTAGCACCAAATCAAACTGGACAAGTGTATCCATGACAAGTGTAGGAAAATCAAGTGAGTACTCTCAGTCACAGACGGAAAACTGCACAAAGCATCCAAAGAAATTTTCAGAAGAAATTCAGTTTTTTATTTCATACACAGATAACCTTAAACTGACCAGTAACCATTTATTATTATTAATACTTTTCGTTCCTCTACAAAAATGAAATCAAAGATGCCATCTGAAAATGAAATCATAGAACTGTGGAACCATTAAGACTGGAAAATACCTCTAAGATCATCTAGTCCAGCTGACAACCTATCACCACCATGCCCATGGTAATTAAAGTTTACTGTACATTTTTTCACTCAAGGAGATGCTTATGAGACAGAATTTCCAATGGAGTGGGATGGGAATTCTCAGATAAACTGATCTGAGTTCAGAAACAAAATTTAGCATAAATTAGGAGCTGAAGTTCAGCTAAAATACAATCCCTTTAAATTAGGGATACCCTGAAGGTTAGCAGAAGTCTGCACTAAAGCTGTTCAACTTGAAATAATCCAATAGAAACGATTCACGTTTCTGAATAAAATCCTGGGAAGAAAAAATCTGAAAAAAAACAAAATCTGAAAAAACCTTATGGTTTAATTTCACATGATAATGAAATGGTGAATGGCCTTCCATTGCTGCTCAGAAACATCAGCAGGTCTTCTTCAGTCTAGCAGACACAGTAGCAATGTCATGCAGTTGGTAACTGAGACAGAACTGAGTTGAATGAAAATGATTTATGTGGTTGTTGTTTTTTAACCATTTATTAATTACTAGAACATCATCCATGTGATGCAGATAATTTGCTATTTCTCTCTGGTTTTGTCTTGCGCCTGGATATCTGTTTCAGAGGCAATCCTAAGGTAGAGAATTATGTGTTGCAATATCTACTATCACAGCATGGATAAAATGACTCAAATCCCTTTCTATCAATGGAAGTTATGAATCTTCGATGCTCTCTGTCTCAGGCAAATAAGGGCAAGGTCTGTGGTTTGGAACATAACATCTCATGTCAGATTCAGTGGCTTTAGATACACTGAAATATCTCAGGAGGATAATGATTTCATATAGAAGCAAATTAGTTTGACATCTGAAATAGGGTTGTTTCTGAAATGGCTCACAACCAATTATATATATTTTTCTCTATATAAGCAGTGGTTACATACCATCAGTAAAACGTTTCCTGAATGAAATAAAGCAGGAGGAACAAAAAGTAGTCCTATTTCCCGTGTGTGCATGTTCCTGCAGAAATGCTCCTTCTGTCCAGCTTCAGAAACTCCCGCCATGCCTCCCAAACACTTAGGGATGCAGCATGTAAGAATCACTTTGGTATAGCCCGTGCATTTTCAGTGCTGCTAGCTCATCCTGGGCCTTCCTTATCATAATGTGAGCAGCAGAAATTATGTCCCATGTTGGGAGATTAAGATTCAGTATAGGACTGAGTCACCCATTGTTTGGGCATGCTGATCCTGGCTTCCTATCAATGTATTCAGGGGCCTGAGGTCTCCTCTCTGCCCCTTTTACTCAGTTGGGCCTTCCAGAGCCCCACGGCTGTTGCCCCCAGCTATCTTTCTATATTATTTGCAATCCTTTGAAAGCAATAGCCAGTGCTGACAGATGAATTATATTCTGTTGAGAAGCAGGGGGGGGATGGCTGAGACTGTCTCTTTCTCCCTCTCTCCCTGAATTCTAATTTAAAGTGAGGAAACAAGATTTCATTGAATTTTAACAAATTAACCATTAATCACTTATGAAAACCTCCTGATGAGGACATGGATCGCCTGGGTTATGAATGGGAACAGCTTCATTTTGCTGTGATTGCTAGACCGTGTTAATCCCCAGATCTCTATCTCCATCGTGCTCCTCACCACATTCCCTGTGTCCCTCATCACTGCTTTTGTCTCCTTTCCCCCACCTCCACCCAACACACACACCCTGCTCCCTCATGTCCTCTTCCCTGGATGCACAGCCCCTGCTGAACTCGTCTCTGAATCATTTTTTGATGTCACGCTGAATATGGAAATTAAGGAAAAAACAATGTCTTCCGCTGGCTGTGCACTGTGAATATTTATGAGGGAGCCAGTGAGGAAGCTAAATAGGAGCTGTGAGCAAGCCAGCCAGCGAGGATGGCAGCTGACAAGGGCTCATTCAGCAGCACATCCTTGGCTGCAGGCAGCATCCCGGCAGTGGGGGCTGTATGAGTGACAGAGCAGCAGCAGCCTTGCCTGGGCAGCACGAAAGAAACCCTAAGTTGCAGCCGTTTCTCTGCTTCCTTTGTATTCCTCTCATCTCCAGCTGATCAATTCCAGCTAAAATAATAATAATAAAAAATCCTTGGATGGCATTCAGCTGCAGCAGACGATTAGACCCTAAAAATCAATGTTTATGTTCAACAGGGCTATAAAAACCAATGCTTCCCTCCACTTATCAGATCAGAATTGGAATCAGAAAAGCCCCTTGGCTCATCGTACAAGGGGTCATGGATGGTGGCACGTGGTGATGAAAACCGTGGTAAGCCAAGGCTCTCCCCAGTGCTGTCTCTCCTTCTGCTGCTGTACTCCCATACTCGATAGCAGTCTCTCCCACAGGGAAGCATCACTCTGCTGAATGCCACACAGGGGGCCTGAGCACAGATGGGTACCATAGGCCCAGAGAAAAAAAAAAAAGGATGGTGTAAGTCTATCCATTGGAGCCCCAGATGGAGCTCCAAAAAGTGCCATCTTTATTTTTCCCCTGAAGGATAAAACAGATCTGGGAGGGAAAGTGATCTGGAGATGGTACTGGGCATGGGCCAGATGGGGAATGATGCAAGTGTTGAAGTGAAGAATTGATCCTTTTGCTTCCTCTGTAGTCTGCAGAACCTCTGAGCTGTGGTTACTCCACGCCTTGACCTCTGGGGATGGGGCTGCTCCCGTTGCCAGGTGCAGGATGCATAGGGAGTGGGGAGAGAAATTCTGCCTCTCCAAGTCACACTCTTTCTTATAATAAAATCTCTGATCCTCACAAGGAGATGCTCATGATTCCAAATGTGAAATTATTAAAAATTAATAACTAACAAGATTACTTATAAATAGACTGATTTTTTGACCGTAGGATGTAAAACTCCAGGGATGGGGTAGTGTTGCTTTTTTGAAGAACATCATGATTTCTGCCCCTTGAATGGATGGACATCATTTTTAAGGATGTTACGTACAGCAGGTCTCCCCAGAAAGCATGTTTCAAGTGATCTAGCAATGAGCTGCCAAAGGAATGGATACACGAGAATCCATGCCCTAGATGACACCAAAGAGACTCAAACACAGACCAGATCTATTACACCTTTGCACTGTTAGAGCCCTCAGTCATCTGACCCCAGGCTGAGTGCAGAAGCTCCTTCTTCTATAGTTTCCTAGTCCAGACCCAGGACTTTCCCCAACCAGTGTCTTTCACTTATTCCTTTTCAGAGTGCTCTGGGCTGACTCTTCTCGTGGTCACTTGCAAACAAGCACATGACTTTCTGTAATGATGTAGGACTATGCATTCCATCCTTAATTATAATCTTTTCACAATGATATATAGCCTTGTCTGACTCAGCTGGAATATCATTTCACTTCCAGACACATACTGTGGCTTGTATGTATGTCTGGGCTCGAAATTGCTTGGTCCATCTGGGTAATCCTGTTAATCCTTCTGCTCACACACACTGCATTTCTGGACATAAAGTTGGTGTTCACTGCTGCTTTTCATCATTTTCCCACCAAGATTTTATCAGAGGCACTCAAGGTCTATGGTAAACCACAGGACAGTGGATGGACAAGAAGGTAGAGGAGCATCCTGAATAGTAAAACAAAAAGGCAAGAGAGTGAATCTAATGAGATGGATGGAACTACTGATATATTAATCCCATGGGATACTGTGTTGAAATATATCACTGATACCATAAGAAAAAAGTGGTTCTACTGTCTGGCACTACAGCAAATAAGATGTCTGTAACATGCTATAAACTTATGTGAACCACATCACTGCAATATAGGAGACTTCTAAATTAAAATTGATTAGTCTATCTATCTCCATTGACAAATGGTACTGAAATCCATATAGGCAAGTAGGGCAAAATCATCCTAAGGACACTCTAAATTTTGTAACTCTGCTCATCCTCCTGCATAGATGGACATTTATATAAATTATGGGTGCAAAAATAAACACCCAAAAGCCAAATCTCAGACCTCTTATTTCCAGTGCCAGTCAGAGATGGCTGTGATATAAGATGCTTTAAAGGTACCTGGATATATCTGTGTTCCCAAAGGTATCACCATTTGGATATTAGTTTTGATCATTCATTTTCTCAGTTATTAAGTCACTCAAAATACCTGTCCTCAATCATAGTTGGTATTAAATTGCCACTTATTTACTCCTTGCAATCCATCAGTCATTTTAACGTTGAGAAGTTCATAAGACTTGAGGGCAGCAGAAGGATTATTGCAGAGTTGGCTTCAGTGAAATGTGAGAAGCCACAGCAAATGTAGCTTCAATGTCATGTGTTCTCTGAGTTAGTGCGAATCAAATGCTTGTTGTCCCCAACTCTGGGTCAGAAGAACATAATTTCATTAGAAAGATTTGTTGAGGGAAGCACAGCTAATTGAGATGACCATTAACTAGCTGATGTACGAAGGTATATAAAGCTCAATATTTTACTGCATTATAACTGATTAATAGATACGAGGACTGGTCATAGATTCTACAGTGGAAAGCTCTGAGCAATGAGTAGCTGCTTCCTTATTATCATTTGTGAAACTGCAGATAAATAGGCGCGCAGCTTTCCAGGTGGATTGTAACTCACTGAAATGTATTAATGGCTTGGCTAACATGGTTGCAGGAATGGTGTAACATCGTGACAGCAACTTAGTGCTTCTGCATTTCTCTGCAACAAAAGAACCCAAACACCCAAGCTCAGAAGAGGCCATTATTTAAAGAGCTGTCTCATTTCGTGTAATTTCAAGTTCAATGGTGCGGCAATTCTGCAGTATTAGATCTACTGAATGATTATTAAAATCATACCTATTCAAGATTAACCATGAATTAATTATGAGAGGAATTCAGAAATTCAGATGCCTTCTGAGATAGGCTCTAGGGTAGGGATAGGGTAAGAGTCAAAATCTGGCACAGGCTAAACTTGCTGTGATTTTTTCCAAGCATATGTTCCTCTTCATTTTAGCACCTGTACTGGACAGGTGATTACTTGCACCCTGGATCTGCATAAGGGATGCATCTAAAAAGTCATATGAGACATGCCTGAGATGTGTTCTTTCTCTCCCTTGGAGATAAAGGGAATCCAGATGATTATCTCAGAGGTAGAGAGGGACACCCACACCTAGAAAGAATGAATCCCCACTGGGAAAAGCTAAAGCATGCAGCCACTGAAGGAGATAAAAAGTGCAAAGTGAGCTTCAGCCCTTGATGTTCTATCACATTTGAATTTGCAGAGTACATTATGGGTTATCTGTTGGAGTTCAGCTGTGGAGCTATGCCCCACATATGAAGCAAAGCATGCCCTGCATACCTGGGCAATAGCAGTGCTTCTGCTTGATGCTGTATTACAATCTTACACATCCAGTCTACCTCTGCTCCTCCATTCCTTCCTCTCTCAAGTCTACTTCTGCCAGTTTTATGCAGGGATTCCTCAGGTTCTGTGGCAGTAGGTGTTTTTTTACAGGTGTAAGATAGCTGGCTAGGCAGGCAAAGAGCGGAATAGGTCCAGATGCTTCTGTGCATGGCAAAGTAGGAGAAGAAATCAATCGTGTTTCCCTGTCTACAGCAGGTCGTCAGAAGACAGCCACTGCATGTCAGGCTCAGAGAAAGGTCTTTGGCTGGACTGGCAGCGTGGAGGACATCTGTCATTTCTAATAAGGGAAATGCTCCCTGCTAGAGCTCCTTCTGGCTCTGCAGTCTGGAATGGGAATCTCCAAACTTTTGGTTACAGCTGCCTCAAATGCTTGCAATAATTCACTTGTGCATCTTCTGCTGGGCAGTGAACATTTCTGCTCTGCTTCCATTTCTTTCCAGGTCAGAAGGCCACAGTGTTACTGGGAACCAGCAAGAGGAGGGGGCAGTGCATGATGGATTCAGTCCCCTCTCTGCTGGAGACGTACAACCCAAATGCACTATAGTTGTAATAATTTTATTCTCTACAATGGCATTCACACAGACATGGAAGAAATGGGGGCATGGCATAGACTCACAGTTGTTACTTTGCCAACTGTCCCTTTCTGCCAAGGTCTTGTGTATGTACATTTATTCTTTCACCACTGTCCAAAGAATCAATCAATTACTGTGGTGCCCAACTAACATAGGTATTAAATAGAGCAATAGATTTCAATGACAGAGGAGATAATCTTTAGTGAGTAGATAGAGCACTAGATTTCAATGATATAGGAGATACCTTCAGTGATATGGCTGAACCTCTCTGGAGCCAGCTGTGATGTGTAGGCATTACTCAGACAGAGCACAGCTTGATGCATAACAGACCTTTGCCTTTGCAGTAGGGGCACTATAGCAACTTCTTTATCCCAAACCTGCTTTTCTTCACCTCTTCACTGAAAGACAGACATGAAGGCCATACTGTCCATTAAAAACCATCTACCAGGTAGAAAAAAATTGGGTTTGGACCCAATATGTCAGGCAATATCCTCATCTTCCCCCCTATGTCACAAAGAACCTCAGAAAAGGATCTACCTGGGAACAGACTGAATTTTTCTGTTGGGGACCATCATCTTATTGCCACACTGACTTTACTCAACAATGTGGGAGAGCAGAGTTTTAAGACAGGGCATGAACAGCTGCAAATATGTCAAGGAAAGATACTTTCACGTGATTTAAAGGGCAACAGATTGCTCTGTGAGGCTGACACTAAGCAAAGGCCAATGCTCTGGAGAAAAGCATGAATTTGTATCAGAATCACTATTACTTTTTCAGCAAATTTGTAACTTCCTCACTTGTGAAATGGCCCTGAAAGAGGCTCAGCTGGAGATGCACGTACTGGATTTTCTCATTAGGGTTTGGCTGTCCCCTCCAACTTCTGCTTTCTGTTCCAAATCATCTCCTAAGGAAAATGTGAAGCCACCAGTTTTCCAGTGGGTTCAGCATTTGGCAGAATGAATTTGTTCATTGCTAATTAAAACAAAAGATTTCAGAAACACTTTCCACTTTGGTTTATTAGCTTTCCTGTGTGATAGCAAATCGGAGCCCTTGTTACACTGTCAGCAGAGCTATTATTATTATTATTTATTATTTACAGTACAACTTGTGAGTCACTTCCTATGTTGGTGGATCTTTCACCATCTGTTAAAAAAAATAATAGCAGTCATTTTCTGAAATATTATTCTAATCCAAATGTTAAAATAGAACCATATGAAGCCAATTAAATAGAGTGCGTGTTGTTAATCTGAGCTGCTTCAGCTCAGCTGAAGAGAAAGCAGGAAAAAAAAATAAAAGATTTGAGAGAGGCAAAAATGTAAAGCAAAGAGGCAAGCTTCAGAAATCTGGGGAGGTTCTGCCAATGTTTTCTTGGAATTCTAAATTTCAGAAGAAAAAGAAATGTAAAAAATGCCATCTTTTAGGGTAAGTTTAGGAGGTGATACGGATCCAAATCTGGATGTAAGATTTCAACTCCATATGGGAGTTTATGGCACTCTTTTAAAAAGACCAGAGAATTTCTGATTTAATCCCTTTAATATTTAGTGCTCTTAGCTGTTTTTGTTCTTACTCTGAGTGAAAAATATATTTGATCTGGTTTGGTTGCCTCCACCTGAGAGTTTTATGTAAGCTTACGACTAATTAACATGAAGTTCCCAGGTGGTGCTTTGAAAGACATTGCCCCTGCCTGCAGAAGTCAAGGAGAGATGAAGCGAATACATCACGAGGAAATTACAGTGGTCAAGCATGAGTCTGCTGTCCCTACAGTACGGTGATCAATAGCAGCTTCACATCAAACATGTACATGTGAGCATTTCTTTGGACTTCAGATTTCTGAGTTTGAGCCAAAGCATGTTTGAAACAAGCAGATTTCTACCTAATTTCATGCTAAATATATATTTTTTATGATCCCTCTGGAGCTAGATGTCATTTGGATTTTTTTTTCTAACTGAATTTGGGCTAGACGTTACAAATCCTCAGCCAGACTCTGGAAAGGCAGGGCATGAGAATCACAGAATCTTAGAACGGCGTGGGTTGGAAAGGGACCTCAAAGATCATGTAAATTCCAACCCCTGTTGTGGGCAGGATTGCCAACCTGTAAATTGGGAACTAGATAATGGCCCCATCCCACCTGGCCTTGAACACCTCCAGGGATCAGGCATCCACAATGTCTCTGGGAAAATCTTGCAGAGTATGGGATTATTCAATGTGATCATCTCATGACCTATGTACAGATGAAGAGTTGGTCATCTCATGACATAATCAGTACAGTGGAAATCCATATCAGTTTTAGAATATGCCATACTTGCCTCCGTTAAAACTTAAAGGGAGCTCTGTTGGTTTTGGTCCCAAAAACAGTACCTGGCCAAAGACTCCAGCATAGAGGGACCACAAATGCATGAATGTTGAACAGCTGTAAGATTTTTTTTTTTCATCCATTTTTCATACCAGAATGGAAATGTGCCTTGAAAACTGATCTCTAGAGAGACAACCTTGGTTCTCCAGAGGCTGGAGACGGAGGCAGAAAGGCTGAAGTGCAGCAGCATCTTCCATTCTGGGAACGGAGCTGGGAAATGGCAGGGACTGACCCCTGCTCCTACCCGGCAGCACTAACTGAGAGACATTGCCTAACTCCTGAGGCTGAGTGGCCCAACTGCATTCCTGGCTGCAGTTATTTATATTCCCTGAACAGCGTTGTTTACACAAACTGCATGAATGCAAATCAATGTGAGGAAGTGCTGGAGCCGGTGAGGTGTGCAGCAGTAACAGTCTCCTGGGATTGGTTTTAGTAATGTAGTGTTAACACAGCTACACATGGCTACACACACTTTCATATCCAAGCGAGGGAGAGGGAGAAGGAACACTCATTACCTGGGACACTGGCCGAGTCCTTGTACCTCGACAAGAGATAAAAAATAAAAATGGACTTCATTATCACAGGCTGCCTGTCAATCAGCTGCCATTGCACTGAGCCTGCCGTGCATTTCTCTGGCTGAAAGGTTCCCATCACCACTGGCAAGAGAGAGATGTGTGAAAGGAGCCAGAGCAGGTAACACGATGACTAGCATCACTCTTCTGGCTGCTCTCTTGCCCTGCAATACACATACATTCGAGCACAGCCTGTTAGGAAAGGGTTTTAATGACAAATACCCATGCAAATGAACTGAGTGTAGGTATATCTCAGATGGTGGTCCAGCGGGCAGTGGCATAGCTCACCTGCAGGTGATGTCAGATAGCAACACTGGGAAGCTGTTCCTTAAATGTTCGCTTCATTTCCAGTGCTACAGTATCCCTACACCTCTAAATTCACCAGTTTGCAAAACAGAGGCAACCAAGTGAGACAAAACTCACTGATATTTAGGTATTGAATCTCCCTCCGGGGATCCTAAATACCGTTGCTGGAGATCTTTAGGGCCGCTTCCTTCCTCCGTTTTTCTCGTGAGTAAAAGAGGGTTAATGATGCCTCAAAGCAGGTTTACCGACGTGTTGCCGAGATCTCTTGAGTGCCAGTGACCTTTTATTTAACCCATCAGCATCAAGCTGTCTTTCATTCCATCACCCTCTAGTCTCAGGAGGCTTTGTTGGCAATTCAGTCTTTTCTTTCTTGGCACTTACATTTTCTCAAGTACAGTAAAACAATAATAATAAAAATCTATTTAAACAAGCTCCTTGCTAGTTTATGGTAATTAAAGGCAATAAATATTCCTGTACGCAATGCTGTAGACCTTGACTCAACGGTGGGTCAATACTGCTTTCCTGGTGAGGCTGAGTAATAAATCTTTATTCCTTTTTGAATGGAAATAAGGACGGGATTTTATTCATGAATTCCGTGACCCGTTGAAGTGACATTTTCAAAACAAACACTCCAGAAATGAGAAGTTTTCTCTGCAGAGTGGGTTAATCTGTTCTCTTCTCAGCGTGTCTCTTTCAGCCTGATGATTTGCCTGATGCCTTTTTAATCCCAGCAGCAGCTTCTCAGTGAGCAGGAGGAAAACTGAAATAAAGTAGCTCGGAGAGAACCAAGACACACGTGCTGCTGGGAAGCTGCAAGGAAAGGGGTACATAGGTGAAGAAGACTGTTGAGAAGAAGTCCCTGAAGATCTGGCACTCCAGATTCCCTGTCTGCTCATGCTTTTGCTTGCTCTGAGGCTCTGTGTGACTTTAGAGTCCCAGCCCTACACAGCTACATCACGCCTGCCTCCTCTGCTGTCGGCCTTCATTAGCTTCTACTACTAGACAGAGGGTGTTCCTCTGAACCCAGACCAAACAGTAGATTTTTGTGCTCACCTGCAATTGACTTCATTTGGTTACGTAATCTAATTGTCTTGGGATGCTCCGTGAGTAGGGGAATGAAGCCAGGGGTTTATAAAACAAACGTGCAGTGCAAAGCATGCAAGTTTCCATCAAGTCCCATTCTTTCTGTACAAGTCAAGCACCAAGATGAAGTCTTTGGGTTATTTTTCCTCTCTCTGAGAGACTGCTCCTTCTTTACAGGATGCTAAGCATAGCAAGGGGCATCTTCTCCAGCAGAAAGGATTAATCATCAGCTAAGTTGCTGCTTGCCATTAAGCACGAAATGCACTTGGATCCAGGCTTGCCATGGTGGGAGGGAGTATAGATGCTGTCTGCATTAAGTGGTAGGGAGAGAGCTTTCCTTCTGCAGTACATGCAATGGGTTTTAAAAACCTCAGGTTCGTCCCTCCTCAGGTCCCTTCCTCAACTGTGATGGGACAGAGGGGCGTCCGTTTTCTTTCTATTTATTTGGAAGTTGGAAGGAAGGCTCTGCAACCTGCCCTGACCCTGTACTGAAGGGAGTAGACAGAGGGAAAAGGCAAGGGCCAATAACCAACATGAGACCAAATGTGTTGAAATATATGTGCTATCAACTTTGTTTTCTTCCTAGAACCAAAACATAGCATCATACCTGACACTCTGAAGAAAACCTTTCCATCCCAGCTGAAACTAAGACACATGGTCAGGGGGCAGTTCTGTCATCACCCACTTCCCTGGGCAGATTTTTTTCCATTCTCCTGAAACTGGAGCACCATCAGGATTCACAGGGAAAAGATTTGAGGTGTTCTGACCTACAATAGCTGCTGCAAGCCATGGGAAGGACATAGATGCTACAATCACCAGAAAAGCATCCCTTCAAATGGGACAGAACTGTTGTCAGGTGATCCCCACTCAAACTTTCAGGAAAGAAAAAAGGCAGGATTAAAACCATGCTTTCTCCTTAAACTCAGAGCACTGAAGTGTCAGGGGCACTCACCAAGGCTAATTTAAGTTATTTTAATTATGATTCTCTCCTCTCTCTCCCACTTTCCTTCTCCTCTCTCACATACGCTACATGGTCAGGGAACTGCAGGTTTTCTTCCACTTAGGATTAATTAAAAAGGAAAAGTCAATAAGTTTCTCAGCAATTACTGTCTTTTCCATTTGGTCATTTGAGACAGTCAGGGGCTCAGAAATTGAATTTCTAGAGAGAATTCATGTCTTGTGGATCCTAGCACAAGATTCTTGGAGGGAAAAATAGCCACATTCTCTTTAGACCGTCACCAAAGTGGTTTCCCAGCTCCCTACCCTTCATAGCAGAATCAGTTCTGCTATTTCAATAAACCCTCAGTTCAGATGATCTGGGAGGATTTTCTCCATGTCCATACTGGGTATGTAAGATGTCTGAGAGAGGGCAAGCAGCAACACAGACAAGAGGCTGGAGGTGATAATGACAAACTTTGACCGGTCAGGGATTTATTGACATTTTCTTTACCAGATAAGGTGGCTGGTCATTATCTGAGCTCTAATCTAAAGCCTCAGTAAGTCAGTGGAAATCTTTCCAACGACATCAGTGATCTTCAGATCAAGCTTCACCTGATATCTGTGACCATATATATGTGTAGTTCAGCAGCAACAACGTGTAGCTGCTTTCCATATTTTTAGTGTGACTCTGCCATCTGAGACCAAACAAGGACAGAGTGACATGCTATTGAATTCGATTTTTTACTTAGGAAAAATGAGAGCTGGAGTGGAGAAAAGGTGTTTCAGATCCAGAACATGGGAAAAGGAAGTGAAATGATCAGAGGCCAAAAGAGGGTGATGGAAGAGAGAAAAATAAGAGAAAAAAAGGAAAAAGAAAAAAAAAAAGAAATTAATGTGTCATCTCACTTGATTTTGATTTACAGTGGGACTACCCCATGCTACTGTGTATAAGTACAGATTTGCTCCTTCTTCTCTCCATTTAAACTCAGCAGAAGCATAGCTTCTGTTTTATTTTCATATTCCCATTGAGGCTTTTTTTCCTGCAAGTATTTCACAGAATGAAGGAGGAGAACAGAAAGAAAACAAATACCACTGCCTCTGTGCATGCTTTTTTGCTAACCAGGCTGCTTTGCCCCAGAGACCCTGCTGGGTGTGCGGCAGTGCTCCCTGCAGCTTTGTTTAGGAAAGTTACATTTGCTTCTCCCTTGGTGAGGCTATTAGCAACCTCTTCCAGAAACCAGCTCCTTTTGTTTACTGTCACCTGAAATTGCTGGTGAATGAAATAAATCTAGATTCAATGGGTCAATGAATAAATATGATGAAAGGAGAGGAAAGGGAAAGGGAAAGGGAAAGGGAAAGGGAAAGGGAAAGGGAAAGGGATGCGGAAGAGGAAAAGGAAAAAGGAAAAAAAAAGGAAAANAAAGAAAAGAAAAGAAAAGAAAAGAAAAGAAAAGAAAAGAAAAGAAAAGAAAAGAAAAGAAAAGAAAAGAAGAAAGAAAAAAAAGAAAAAGAAAAGGAAAGAAAAGAAAAAAAGAAAAAAGGTGAATCAGAGAGTCAGAGAGATTTTTACTGGGAAAAACAGTCCCAAAGAAAAAAGCCCTGAACTTCAGAACTATGTTGTGTCTGATACAGGGCTCTCTGCAGCTCCTGGTTGGTTGGTCTCTGGCTTCAACACTCTCACAGCAAGACTGATTACGCTGTCACCACAAACAGCGTGTAAAAAATTGTGCCTCGTTTTATTAGCTGGAAAACAGTGTTTAATGCAGCTGGAGCTGCAGCTCAGGGTAAACGATGGAAGTTTCCTCTTGGAAAACTGTCAGTGCTGGTAATGGCATCATTTCTCCATGGGTTTGATCTAGTTAGGGCCTTGGATATCTGTGTTTGTTCTTCTTTACTCTCTTGCCTGGCAAATACAGCATTCTAAGAGAGCTCAAGGGCTTTAAGTCTGTACTGACACACGGGAGAAGCCATGGGCAGCAGGCAGTGGGCCCCAGCCTTGGTTAACCTGTCACTGGAGGACAGGTAAAGATTTCCCTCATGCCATGGCAAAACCATAAGGGTGCCATCGAGAACTGGGATTTATTCTCATCTATTAACAACAGCAAATGACTTCAGCCAGTGTTTAAACCCTCTCTCTGCACCCTGTCACTGTGAAATACAGGAGGGCACAGTTTCCCTAATTTGTGTCCTTTTGCACAAGGATCCTGAAAACCTCTGCAGCAGTAAAGATCATCAGGTAAATCCATGGCCGTCAATATCTCGTTTCCATCTATGAATGTAATGTTACATTCTCCAGGTGTGGCAGTACGTAACACAAAGCCAGTCATGAGGAATAGCATCCTCTGAAAGACCAATGAAAAGGTAATTTCTGAGGAGTGAAATGGGCCGACAGCACTGGGACCCAACTGTTGTAACTCATCCCTACAACATTACAATCACTGGACAACAGCATTGGGCTGAAGGCACAGTGAGCCCTATGTCCAGGCAACATAGACAGGATTACCTGTTTAGCAAGGTGATTCATGGAGGGCTTTCTTTCAAGGAAAGCTTGCATGGAGAGCCCTCTCTTGTTGCCAATGGAGATGGGGGTAAATCTCTGCCTGTGTCAATCCACAGTGCACAGTGAACACAGATTTTCAGCTGACTACAGTGGAAAATGTGACTTGTTACTGGTTTTCTGTCTGTCGAGCTGGAGTATTGAACTTTCCTGACATTCAGAGCTAGACATATAACAAGCTATTCATTAGAAAAATGCAGTTGTCCTCTCCTACAAATTGGCCACTCACAAATTGCAGAATTCCCAACTTCTATTCTTTGTTAAAATGGCTATTTACAAATATCTTCTAAAGGTGAGAATCGAAGTTACTAAGCTGTTCACCAAAAGTTGATTGAAAATATCCAACATTTGAAGTTAGAAATTCAAGCTGCATGGATGGTTACATGAGTTATATTGTATTATTTCTGTTCTATCATTGGGCAAGTTGTGTAACTAATCACATCAGAACCAGCATCCATTTCGAACTGCATGTTCATGTGTGTAATTTGGAATACGCTTTTGGAAAATATTAAGCTATTTGAGTTCCAAATTGACTTCTGATGAGTATTCACACTGGTAAAACTCATTTGCTAGAGTATTTGTGGAAAGCAGCCATAGAAACAGACCAGGAGATTCAAAGCAAATTTGTTCAGGACTTCAAATGAATATACACAGACATCTTTCTGCAGTATTCACTCACCATTAGTCATGTTGCAGTAATACCTGCTGTACATTCTTACAACCAAGTTGGACTTCCCACTGCAAAGCTCTTGTTTGTAGGATTTGTTAGCTCAGAGGTTTCAGATTTTTTTATACCAAGTTCCTAACTTGGAGGACCACTGTCTGAGTCCATCCCCTTATGCTCCCTCTCCTCTTCCCTCTGCAAACCGCCACAATAATTTCAGCAGTTGATCTCTTCTATAGCTCAAAAGCTTGAGCACAGAAAAATAGAGGGGAAAAAGGGTAGCTGAGGGGAGGGTCAAAGAATTTTAAACACTGAAGCGGAGAAGCTCCTTGTTCTCTATAACCTGACTTTCTCATGCTCACTGAGAATCCCCAGAAGCGTGAGTAATAAAAGAAAATGCTCTAAAGGTAAAACTTAAAGGACAATATGTGAAATCTCATTTACAAGAGGAAGCAAATGAGGCAGAATCCAAATGCTATATAGCAAAGCCGACTCTAAATCAACATTTATAACACTGACTTGGCAGGTGGGTTTTACCTGCACATGCTTTAAAGTTAACAGGCCAAAATCTGTTCTTTGTTACATTCAATCAACTCTGAACTAAATTTACTGAATATAAGAAGTTGTACGCACGTAACTATGGACAGAATGTGCCCTTAAAAAGGTCTACTAGGAAACTTTGACTTCTAGGAGAACTTAGCTAAACCAAAACATCTCCAAGAGGATCTCATTTGCAGAACCAACAGATCTTATAGAAATAAATATCAAAACTTCTCCCCAGTAAGATACAGTCTAGTTGTGATGTAAATGGAATTGTACATAAACGTTCCATTGCTTTCCATTTTCTCTCTTTTATTCTGCTCCACCTCATCATCAACACTTCCTCTATGTCTGTGCTTTTCAAAACCAACTTGTATTTAGTTAGGACAAGCTGGATGACCCCAGAAATTTCTTAACCATGGCATCAGAGATTGGTGTTTCAGCTAATCACCACAGTCAGAATTCAGAAGACACAACCAAGATTCATGGGGTCGTTCTGGGGTTGCCATCTGTCAAATTGATATGACAGGTGAGACTGTCAGCAGACCCCATGCTGATGGTGTCCTGGCACCCATTCACTCAATGCTTGGTCCTGGTGTTGTCCTTTTGTTCTGCCCACGCAGCTCTGGGATTCACCACTTTGCTGCAAAGTGGCAGAGTCCAAAGTTGAAGCACTTGAGCTCTCAGAAGAAGAGTGGTTGTTTTTGCTGCTAGACAGCTGTATCTCAGTACACTGTTTGCTATAACCACATGCTGAATGAGTCTTGTAGTAACAAAATGCATTGCCCTGTAAACATAAAACAAGCTGTCACAGCATATCAGAACATGAAGAGGCAAAGCAATATTGCAACAGGGGGCCAGAATAGTGTGTGTGCTTCCAGTATCGTTCTGGAAGAGAGCTGTTCCTATCAAGACAAAGAAGGTTTTGCACTTGTTGTTTGAAAACTCCGGTGCTTTTTGTAAGAGTTATTTCCAGTTGTTTTCTAGAATGGACAGAAACATTAAGAAGTTAAATCATGCATCCTAAGAAGGGAACAGAGTTCACCTGAGGCAAAATTAGAACTCAAACCAAAGCCACATAATGGATATTTTGCTCTTACCACTAGTCAGTGGAAAGGGACCACCTGAGGGAGATCCCAATCCCATTTCCTCTGATTGCAAGCAGGCATGGAGTAGAAATGTCTATACCAAATACAGAATATTCCCCAATGTCTAATCTGAAGAAAAAAGGAAATCTTTTAGCAGAAAATTTGTTTCAAAATCCAATCAAAGTGCTTTTTCTTCCTGCATGAACCCTCCTGTCCAATGTGGAAGGCTGTAGATTGTTCACAGCAGCTGCCCTATATCCTCTCAGCATCTCTGACTTCTCTGCTGAGCCTCACTCATGGGCAGAGGAAGCAGTAACACCTGGCTGCAGAGCCAGCACATGCCTCCCCAGGCACCTGTATGTCTAAAGGTGTATCTTTGGTCTGAGGCATTGCTACTTTGGCTTTTTCTGCAGTTACCATTTGCAAATATTTCCAGTGTTACAGTTTTCTCCTTGAGCAAAGGTTTGGGCACCGAGCTGTAAAGTGAACAAAAACACATTCCAAAATAACACCATGCAAAACACAGATTTGTTCCTGACAAAAGATACACATTTACAAAATTTCAGTGTATCTGCTGATTATATCATCAATGCCTGCAGTTAGCTAGATAATTTTGAGCCTCATTGGTGGGCTGTAATGTGTAGCCCGAACTCCTTGAAGCAGGTATTGTCTTTTTGTTCTGCACTCAGACATTCCCAGCATAAAAGAATCTTGGTCCAGGGTTGAGGGTCCCTCTGTGCTACTGGAATGCAGATCAATAGTGGGAAGAACATCTTCAGTACTCAATTTCATGCTTCTAAGTGTCTCAGATTTGTACTTGGAAAGCAATTATTGCACTATTACAAACCGACAAATGACAGCTGTGGATAAAAATGCCTTTCCATAGGGTAGTAGGATATTTCAGGTTAAAGGCAAGCTTTTTTTTTTTACATGCAACATAGGTAAATGAAGAGGACTTGACCCACACTTTTCTTTAATGTTAAATTAATGGGATGGATGAGTCACCAGATTGTTATTAAAATGAGAGAACTGCATGGCTGACCATGCTAATAATACTCCCTCTGATGCTCAGCTGTGTTTAATATGCACCTGAGAGAATATGCACATTTGCTGGGCATCTAAGGAAGTCAGGAGTACATATCTGAAACAGAGCCTTGCTTCACCTTGAGGAAAAGAGAATATGAACTTAGTCCCATCCTCCTCCATTGACAGTGAGGGGATAACCATAACTTGCTCTCGAGCTTGTGTAATGCTTGTTGGTGTAATAAACCACGGTTGCATGCATGTTTTTCTCTTCAGATTCTGGAACTGATTCTCACCTAGGATTTACCTTTTTGACTGAACAGAGACCGAAGATGATTTCCTCAGACATGCACACATCAAGTCTGGGACTGATGGTTCCCTTCTGCCAGCTATCGGTTGTTCAGGAACGTCCAGCTTCTCCTTGTCCCCACTTTGGTGGAGTGGTCAGGAGAAGGGTTGTAGAATAGAAGGGTTTTCCTGGAACACCTTCTCATCCCTGATTCAGAAATTTGTGCTAAATTCTGAGGCTCCAGAATTGCTCTTTGGAGAAGGTGTGTTTGGCTTGGAGTGAGTCTCCCAAAAGCAAAGAGGAGAAACTCATTGTGCCCCTCTTCTCTCCTTCCTTCTGTACCTGTGTACTCATGGCTTTAGCTTTCAGATCAAGCCAGAAAAGCACCACAACCTCTGCAAACCTGCGTTGTTAATAATCTCCAGGTTGATCATTTACCACACAATTAATTACAACTCTTCCTAGGCCCCTTCTTATATCTCCTCCCTCTTCTGTCTCCTTTTCATTTCCTGTGTCCCAGGCCTTGAAATGGTTGACCTCAACACGATAATACATGGCTGTTGGCTGTCCAAACACAAAGGTCTGGAGTATAAATAGAACCAGATGGAGATGGAATTGTACTGTGTATTTTTCTTAAATAAGGGAAAGATTAATAAATTGAAGAAATTTATTGTAAATAAGAAGTCATTGCCCCTTTGTAATAGTTTACTGTAATTGAAAAATATCCGAGACTAATCTGCACATGGGTCATGAGCATGAGCTCATGTTGCTTTGTTTTCTCTTTGTTGCTCTCTTGAAGTGCTCACACAGATGCTTTGTGCCTCCTGTACCCAACTGGGCTCCGTGTGTCACATCCACTCTTACTGAGTGCTGCTGAGCTCAAAGATACTGGTGTTTTGCATCCACAAATCCTGTTTTGGATAGGTCTTAACTAAACAAAATGAGGCCAAGTGCCTCAGTCCAGGGAATATCAAAACCTGGGCTGAAATTTTGGTTACTCTTGAAACCATTGGGCACTGTGCAAGAAGAGCAGCTCTTCTGGTGTGGGTCTTGGATTTCACTGCAGTTCCATCTTGCTCACCTTTTAGGGGCAACCCATGGGAATTGGGAAAGGCCTGCCAGATTCCTGTTGCTCTTTTGCTCACTGCACAATAAAACCCACCATAAATCCTGCTCTAAAAATTCTTTATGGAGTTCACCTGTCCACAGCAAATAAATCAATTGCTCTAAATTAAATTCTGTAAAAGCTGAGTGGCATAGGGTACCATGTCTGGATTTATTTGGGAGCCAGCAAGACTGTAATTTTCTAAGTCAACACTCTGACCCTGCTTTATTCATTTGCTGTTCGTGATAAAACTGGCTCTCTCCCTATATTTTTGGCTGGTTGTTTCTTCTCTCTGTGATAGTTGTAATAAGCGTGTCCCTGAGAAGGGGGTAGTGGGGAGGAGGCACAGAGGGCTGTCATCCAAAGGAGAGAATTAAATCAGGATGTATCTGCTCATGCTGGCTCCTGTTTTTGCACAGCCTTCTGCTTATATTTTCCCTGCATTAACTTCTCACAAGCAAAGCTAAAGTGCCAGGCAAAGGCCTCGTTAGACACACATCTTGGGGAACTCTGATGTGCCATTAATTAAGCTCTTTCAGTGCCTCTTTCCTGCTGGTTTCAAGGACCAGCCTGCGTGCCTTAACTCTTTTCTGCTCTTTCATCTCCTTCTCTCCTCAACAGTGCTCTGACAAGAGCAGCGCGGATCTCTGCTGCAGATGGGGTCGGGATGGTGAAGTGCCCTCTGAGTGAACTCTCAAATCTTCTCTAGCAGAGGGAGAGCCCTTGCCAAGTTTGTCAGACAGCGGTGCGCAGAGCCATTCTCTGTCAATGGGTTTGTTGGGCAAAGTCAGGGCTTGACGAAGAAGAAGTAGATGCCAGCACATTCTGGCATGGCAGCATTGTACGGATCCATCCCCCTGCTGCTACCCTTCAGCTGGTGGCACTGGGAGCCTTCCCACCAGAAGGGTTTGCACTGTCAGCCTGATTGATACCCCCCAGCTAATGACTCAAATCGGAATTCATAATATATCACTCCCAGTGTTGTTTTTCTTTCGTTTGATTATTTTTCTTCCTCTGTTGACCCTCTCAGCAAAGTTTGGGGGTAATTTAAATCATGGTGGCATGCTCTTAGAAATGCGGGGTGTACTGGCTGAGCTATTTCCCACTGCACTTACGCTCCATCCCATAAAACAACTTTACCAGGTGAATATCCTGTCCCCAACCCTCACCCCACAACCAGTGGCTGATTAAGCCAAGTCACCCTCCCCCTAAACTTGAACTAGAGACTACAGATGTACTTCAAAACTGCACCTATCTATCCTAAATACACTTCATGCCAAGAAATGATCAGTCAGGACTAATTCAGCTTCTGGAAGGATATTTTAATGTGTATTTATGTGCTAGAAGAAAGGGAAATGTTACACCATATATCTCTCACAGCTAAGAAGCTATGAGATGGAGATGATGCTAGTATTTTGATCTCTACCTCTTCTCTTGGCAGCTCAATCTTCTTTTCACACATCTTAGAGGAAAATTGCGTGTTGCTTTCTGCTGACTCTACTGCCTACTCAGTCCTTAACGACACACTTTGTCCCTATCACCAAAATCCAAACTACACAAGGATTTAGCAATGGATCTTATTTCAGGTCCTGAACCATTTCTTTCTTCTCCTGCAGCTGCTTCAGCCCTCACTCCCTGCCCCTGCACTGGGTTTGCAGGCAGGGATGCTGGTGCCAGGGAGCATGAAATCCCTCTGCTGGCTCCTCCTGCCCTGCCATTTTGCAGGTAGTAGAGCCAAGCTCTGTTCTGTGTGAGAGCCGAAGCAGAGCTCTGTTGGTGACACAGAGAAGGTGACAGCTCAGCAGGAGGACTTCTCACTCACGGCAGCTCCTCTCCACTCTCTGCCTGCTGTAATTAATATCCTTTTCCCTGCAGGCTGTGAGGCTCTGACAGGCTTTATTTTTAACTCCACTTAATGACAGAGTATTAAGACAAAATGCAACTTTGGTGAGCTCCAGGCCTCAGAGAGGCGTGAGGGCCTCGGAGCATTGCTGTGCTGGCAAGGCAGGCCTGTGTGCACAGCACAGTGAGCTCAGCATGCTGGGGTGAATGATCATCTGACACATGTCCAGGGGTGGGAATTCAAGAGGATGGTCCCCATGAGCCCCACAAAACAAAGGGGTATTTGACAGAAATGGGAGAATCTCCACCAGGAGGTAGTGTGTACGTGATCTTGAGACAGATGGAGGTTCAGGTTTTCATGTTTAGTGAGGAAAGTGAATGATGGGAGTGGTGGCTTGAAGTTTCCTGCCATGCAAATTCATTGAAGATGAGGAGTGAAAGCAGGCAATAAATGATACTCACAGTTTAACCAGGAGACAAGGCAGGAAAAGTTAACAAAGAGTTGGAATCAACAAAGAGCGAGCAGCGAAAGCATTGGTTCTTAAACAAAATGTTGGCCACAGCTTGTGTATCCCTCACATAAAATCATGGAGTGACTTGGGTTGGAAGACATCTCAAAGATCATGCTGTTGCAACTCCAGCTGTGAAAAGAAAAATATATTCTAAAATTGCTAGACATTGACAGTTTTTATTTCAAAAGTTATGCTTTGAGCATAGTTTTGAGTGAACATCATAGATTTATTTTTCAACTGTCCCTTAGAAATAACAAAGATAATAAAGACTTGTTTTCATTTCATATCATGACAACTTCTCAGGAACAGCTCTTAAGGCAGAATTTCTGATTAAACTCCAAGATTCTGGGCTGGCAAAAGGGCAATATGGAAAATTTTGGTTCAAGCCTTGTCTCTGGCACGGGTGTGTAGTACACTCATGACTGACCGGAGGCATGATATGAATTCATATTTCTCTAGGTTAGCCTTATACAGCTGGAAAGAGATTTCTTTTACTTGAGAAAGAAACGGAGCTCGATCTGCTCAATCGTTACAGTGATGTGTATGTATCTGGTTAACATTTCTTCCAAGATGAAGCTGCTAAAACATTCTCTACTAAATTTTACAGGATTTTTATCTCTTTTCTCTTTTCTGCAGAAAGTGTGGGCAGTGTGAGTTAAAGAGGGAAGTGTTTTTCTGTGAACACTCTGAGCACTTACTCTCTGTGATAATATTGTGTTTAGAGCGTCACCAAGATATTGTTTTAAGCAAATGATGCCAAAATTTAGGGCAATAAGCAATGAAATTAGCAGAAGCCACAAATTTGACTTTTATCACCACTTTGCTTACCCTGAAGCCTCAGTCTGTGTTGTGGAAACATCCTGAGTCTATACTTGTTCTTGCAGGACTCAAAATCCTGCAAAATTCTGTTAATACATCACTTGTCAAGGTGTCTTCTCCTACTGAGAAAGAACCAGCATCTCTTCAACATAACTTGAAGAAGCTGCAGTGCCTTTTTTCAGCATGTTCTCTCCTGACTTGCATTCTGTGAAGGAAACACCACCAATGGGCCAAGGTGACCTCAAGCACATTCCTGATTTATTTTTACTTGCAGTCCAAAACTCCGGTAGCAAGAGGCAGGTGTTCCCCTTTTAGGATATTAGACTTTCCTTCAGCCCATATTCCCAGTGGCCTCTTTTGAATAGTGATACTTCCTCATAATCCTCTGTCCATCCTCCAGCTGAAGAAGCTCCCCTATAATTAGCACCACTGGTGCTGCCGATGGATTCCAGGCCAATGCGCAGAGTAATTGCTGCTCGAGATTACTTATGACACAAATGTTGACATTCTGTTGGCATAACTTGCAATAATGTATGCAGATTGCATCCTTCTAGTGCCTTAATTATTACTTCTCCGCAAGAAATAGTCAGGTTATCCTCTGCTTTGATCTGAAGGAGATAATTCCACCTTGAAGCACAGTTGTTTAGAGGAAGGGAAAGGGCAGAAGGAGAGGAAAGGAACAGACCAAGATGCCATTATCGTGGTTTTCCTCCACATGGGATGAGTTTGTAACTCAACCTTGGCTACAGCTTCCTCTTTTTTTCTGCCTCACTGTGGGAGTGGGGAGGTCTCTTTCAAGGTGAAACTTTCCCTGGGAAAACACAGAAGTGCCGCACTTAATGAGCCAAGACAGATGTCCTATTCAACAGCCAGCAGCATGCATGAAAGTACTTAGTATTTATTATCTACAGCATGACAGTGTCTGGAGTCCACAACCAAGGCTGAGGTTTTGTTGGGTTGTTAGATAAAATTCCTAACCCACAAAGTTTAAGCTACACATTAAACAGGAGGTAGAGTGAGGAGAAAGGAAAACGAGATCCATCTGCAAAGCACAGATCAATGAAAAAGCCTGAAACAGAAAAACAATAAATGTAACTCCTTACCCTTAGAGTCTGCATTTTGTCTCTAGCTAGAAGAATCCTGGGAAACCTGAGATTTTATTATACAGAAATGCTGTTTTCAGACAAGTTTATATTAAACGAACAACAACAAAAAAAGAACTTTAGAAACCCGATCTAGGAAAGGGAGCACATGGCTCAGATTCTCCTACATGTAGAACATTATAATTTTATTTTTATAAACTGACTAACACCTGAAGACATTCAGAATAGAAAATGGGACAGAGGAAAATATCTAGCAAAGTATATCCTTGGAGAATACAGTTGCACAGCAACAGAGGATGTATTCCTGAAGCTCTGGAAATAAAACTGCTAAAGACTCATGTTTCATACATGTGGGAAGGAGAATGCTTCATGTCTTTGAAAGGTGGGGAAAAAGTCTCTGCAAGAGGACATGCCACTACTTTGATGCACAGATAAACAGTTATTTCTTTTTCCTGGCCAAAGTGCTTTCAAATTTTTGAGTTATGCAAAGGTTTACTCTATCCTGCTTTTTATACTGACTCATATTTTCTGGTATCCTGCACTAATACCCAATGACTTGGAGAAATTGTGTTGGTCAATCCTATACCCAATTCCTACATACTACAAAGTGTATGTAGCCTTCTGCGAAAATATCTGGTGGAGAAGGAAATCTCCTTCTCAGGCCTGCCCATGTAGCCTGAACTGAGATCTCCCTCTCAGGCTTGCTTGGAAATTGATGCTGTTATTATATAGGAAAATAACTAACATTCTTAAGAAGAACGGGAGCCTGGTGGATTCCTTGTCTCAACAACCTCCCTGAGGCACTGAACTGTGAATGTCACCTTAAGTTGGGTGCACCTCCCCAAACTGTCTTTTTGGTTTCTCTAATTGTGTCTGTATTCTTGCACTGTCTAATGGAAAAGGAACAGGTCTGCTTGGATTAAAGTGAAAGGGATTGTGAGAAACAAGTCTCCTGAGATAATCTGTGGAAGATAATTGACATCACTGGGAGCATTCAATTTCTGTAAGTCTTTTTTGGTCAGAAGGGATCGAGATAAAAATGGAGTCCCCCTAAATCATTTCCTATCATTGTCCCAGAAGCCAATAAACACAAGGAACCATGACCATTCCTTCCTCCTGGGAACAGCTGAATCGAAACCTGAAAGTTAAGTAATATACTTAGATACTATGGTGATCGAGTTCTCCCACAATTGTAGGCACAATCAATGAATAACAAATCATCTCATTTCTGAACAGCTAGAACTCCATCTTTCCAAAGCAGAGTGAGAGAGGTTGTAGAAAAGATAGATCTAATTATTTCTACAGGATCTTGGTGATACCACCTCAACAGCTCCAATACAGCTGTGGGTCTGCGTTGCAGTGCGTCCCTTAGCATCAATGCCGTTGTGTGCCAGGCTGGAAGACAACAGTTCAGCAGTCAAAATGAAGTCGAACAAGATCATGATGTTGTGAGTGCTTTACTCCATTTTTAAAACAGCAGCTGACCTGGCAGGACTCTCCTTCATGAACCAATTTCGTTCTGCCTTGTTCAATAAATGCACAAACTGTTGCCCAGAGTGTGTATATATATCTGTGACAGCACAGCTTTGTGCCATATGAGCCTTCTTTTTTGCAGGAGCTTGGCTAACCTCTGGGCCAAGATCTCGTTTGCATTTTCTAGGAACAGTTCACATTCATTTTCTAATAGATTTGGGGAAATTCATGTACAATTTACTCCTTCCTTTTTCTTTCTTTATCCATCCACCCCTTTCTTCTGTTCTTGCCCCATAAAAGCGTTGTTTTTTTCCCCTAAGTGAGTTGCCTTTCATTTATCTCCCATCTCAGGAGGACAGGAGGAGCATGGCATTATGGCCCTGCCATTATGGGGTCTCTAGGACATGGCCTCCCTTATCTCTGGCTCCTTCCCCTTGCCTTTGGCCCCAGGCTCTTCCCTCCCAGCCATCCCCAGCATGATAAGGACCATGGGCAGCAGCACTGCCCCAGCCCCTGGAGCTGGGAGGGGAACAGTGTCCTATTCCCATCATTCACTCTGTCCCCACCGCTTCCCATCTGCACTGCTCTCTCCCCCTCCAGTGAAACACAGCCCAGGTTTGTTTAGTCAACTTGAAGCGAAATGCTGCACGTTGGCCAAAACCCTCCATGAAAATCCTGTTAATTTGTTTGATGAGCTGCCTCCAGCTGCAGCCAGACGAATAAACACTGATTGGCTCTTTTGCTTAAACTCTCTGTAATGAAATGAGCCAGCTCCGTGCCTCGGCTGCGTGTGCCAGCCGGGCTGGGCGAGAGGTGGATGTGAGGGGCTGCGTGGGGAGGGAAGCGAGAGGCAGGGGGAGACGCATCTAATGGCATCATTTCCACTTCACAATAGCTAATCCTGCCTAAATCAACAGAGCCCTGGCATCCTAATGAAATTGGGTTGGAACCTGTTCAGTTTATGATGAGCTTTTTAACCTCGGTTTCTTAATTAGCCTGATGTGGGATTGAAATGGGAAAAAAAATGGAGCTTTTTTCTCTCTGACCCATCTCTTACCGGCAGTGTAGAAGTGATGAAATTAGATGCTAATCTGTTGGTTGGGTTTAAAAATAATCTCAGCATTTAGTGGTTTCGGGGATGTGGGGTGGAAGATAGAGCAGGTTTTTCATGTGTACAGTGTTGGCATCTTGCTGGGATGTGTGTTTCCCACACAGGAGGGAATGGGAACTCAGAGTCCTGCAGAGTGAGGGCAAAACCCCCAGACAGTGGGGAGGTGTAAGGGAAGATTAGAGGAAAGAGAAACCTTGTCCCAGTTTGTGAGATCAGCTTGAATAGAAATGTTGCCATTTTTTCTGCAGAAATGACAGTGTTTTGGAATCAGATGAGATCTTCTGATGGAATTTGAGGTGGTTGTCCTGAAAAGCATCTCAGGGAAGGAAGAAGACCTAAGAGCAAAGGGACTGAACCAGCTTGAAGGAAATCAAGACACTCCAGAAGGGAAAGGATACACCCTCCTCTGGCAGAAGCACTCCAGGTCACACTGTTAGCTATGGTTTCTTTGAGCATAAAACTTGTTTTCATAGCAAGGGGGAGAAAACATCTCTGCTGCTCCTTTGGTGGGTTCTGCCATGGGAAAGGAAGGCCAGACATCTACTCGTTTCTCTTTACACCCAGGAATTATTCTTTTGTGAAGTCTCACAATACTAGGGAGAACTGGGATGTCACTGGGAGACATTCAGGGAAAGAAGAAGCTCTTCTTGTTCTGCAGCTTTCTCCCCAAAGAGAGAGGGAAGGAAACATACCTTCTTTTCCCCCATCACCCTCTCCAGCAGAATAAAATGTGACTTCTTCTCTAAATAATTTACAACCTGTCTTCTTCCTGAAAGTTTTGGTTAGTACAAAATGACACTTCTTACCTTTTAATGCTCTGATGAAATATCCTTCCATGTATAATTTAGGAACTGGCAGCTGGTAGTAGCTGGGCAGGTGCAGTGCTGGCGTCTGCAGGCAAATCCCCTGGCACTGGTTTGCTCCTGGGTGATGGGAGGAGACAGCATGGGAAGAACTGAGGACAGGATCCGCTCAGAGATGCCCCTGCCAAACCTGTGCTTCTGAAAGGGTAAAGAGCAGCTGGGAAACAAGCACTGGTGCAGCTCGGGGGAATATCACTCTTCCAGGGAAGGTAGTGCTCAGCAGAGGCATACTGGGCCTTTGAGAGGTGAGCCTGAGGAAAGGGAAACAAGGTCAGAGGCTTGCACTGCTGCAGGTTCCTTTGTGGCTCAGCTCAGCGCTGCAGGCTCAGATCAGCCAACGTGTCAGTGGTGTTTGTAGGCTGTTCTTCAGATGCTCCTCAGCTTTCACAGGAATAGGCCCTCCTCTCTTTGTGTCCAGAGAAGAGAAATGACTGCTCCTTGTGTGAGTGCTTTAACCAAAGAAAGAATTACTTCCATTTTTAGAGATACATTTTGAAATACAACAGGTGTTCCATTGCTCCTGGAGCATTATCATCGTGTTTCAGGTTCAATTTTCAAAATCTTACAAGGAGTAACTACCAGCAGTATTCAGGCTATGTTCCAAACACATTCTGTTCAAAATTTACCATTAGATTTTGAGGACGTTTGTTTTTCCTGCTCATTTTCTGCCAGCCAGATCTTTCCTTGTGCAGCAGACAGAGAGCACAGATAGCTCTGTCCCACACCAGAGAGACGGTACAATCCCATCACACCACTATGACACCAAGGGAGCTCAAGGTACATCCAGGCACAGTCATGTTGTACCCAGTAGCAAGAGCATTATCCACTCTTTATGGGAGATGAAATAAAGTGACAGTAAAATGGGAAAATGATACTGCCCTGTTTGCAAACTAGTGAGGGCACTTTTGACTTTTGCCCTTCTCCTGCTGCCCACGGCCCTGCCTGCAAGGCATAATTAGCCTTGAGCTCCTGCAGCTCTCCTGTGCAATGGCTGAGCAAAGCAGGAGTGCCTCCGGCCATGGGCTTCTCGCAGATATTTCATTAACGTTCACAAATGGCACTTACTTGCTAATAATCTCCCAACATTTAATAAAAACAGCCCAAGAGCTTTATAACCTGTTAACTTCTGAGTGGCAATAATTAAACAAAAATGATAAATAATTAAGGCCTAATTACATAGTATCAGTCATTTCATTTTCCAGCATGCATGTTAAGTGCAGTTGCCACTGGTGACTGGGGGCCTGTTCCGTGGGTGCTCGGCTCTTTCTCTGCGTGCCTGGATGGAGAGTCAGGCTCCATGCAGCTTAATGGTGGAGAAGAAAGAGGAAAATGTGCTTCATTAACTAGGAAATTATCCCCTTCCAACACTGAAGATAATTCCCTTAGAGGCTGTTCTATGTCATGAGTTTGGGAAACAAGCAAATGGAGCTGTTTATGTCCCCTGTTTCTGTGAGATACTGAGCTGTAGGAGGTGGGACAGATGTGGAGGAGCAGCTTCATGTTGCCCATAGAGATATCTCTTTTCACTCTCCATCATTTCGTTTCTGGATCCCAAATTAATGGTTGCAAATTGGTTCTTATATAATGAGATGAAACAAAACCCAGCGACTAGACAGATGGCAAACATTTTAAATAGTTGTATCAGGGCTCAAACACATCATGAGATCTACAACAGACCAAGATTCACTATAGCACCAGTTTACAGCAGCTGAAATTATCTGCTCTGGAATTCTTGTGGTTGGATATTCATAGAATCATATAATCATAGAATCACGGAGCCATTAAGGTTAGAAAGATCAATAAGGTCCAACCATCAGTCAATGACAGTGACTACCTGAAGACAGGCTGGCTCTCCATAGCCTGTCAGCTGGGAAACTCAGAACAGAACTTACATGGAGCTGGTGAGAAAAAGAAGGGCTAGGTAGCACTGAAGCTCAGCAAGGGTAGGAGTACACAGCAGTTACAGGAGCAGGACACCAAAGTTCTCAGTGCACTTAATGGACACAGATAGATGGCTGAGCCTGATACAGGCTAATAACAGGGGAGATGAGCTGACAGCACAGAAGACTGAAGCTCTCTGTCTGGCCAGAGCACAGGGATAACACAGGGCTGGTGAAAGGATCAGGGGGGAAAGCATGCACTAAATCCACTTAGTTATCTGCTGCCAGGGCAGCATTTGTCTGCTACGGGGAATAAATGGCCTCCATTGCTTCGAAAGCAGGGAATTGGTTTAATTGATCTCTAGTGGACCTTTAGTCAAAGAGGAGCCTTGCTCATGCTTTAGTTGTTTCCCTGAAGCTGCACATTGAGCTGGTTTGCTTCAGTTAATTTTCAAATGGTTACAAAATCTTCCCAGTATTCAAACCCACTTTTTTTTTTTTATCCAGCAGATTCTACTTCAGCCCCTCCAGGTAGGGGACATAATTTGATTTTCTGCAAAGAATCTATTTCCTCATTACCCAGACCTACTGGTGCAAGCTTTGTTTATGCCTGGCAGCCCATTGGCAATCCTCAACATCCCAGCACCATGGCCCTAGAGTATACAAATTTACTGCAATATGAGGTGGGGTGAGATGCAAACGTGCTCCTAGAAATGTTCTTTTTCTCTGTTTTTCCATTTGATTATCTTACTGTTAAAGGGCAAGGACTATAAGCCTCTGTATTACAGAAGGGTCTTTTTAAGTCATGAGTCATGCAGGTGATCACTTGAAATATCTTAACTATTTCTAGGGCTTAAGAAAGGCTGTGATTGCCAGAATTTCCATCCCAACTGGCAGTGGTGTATCACCAACTGCTTAATGAGCTTTTATGTCTGGGTTCCAAGGTTTCCGTAGATTTTGTTTTCCAATTTGTTTCTTCCCCAGATGGGGAGAGACCGAGGATGAGGTATGAGGATGAGGTGCAGGGTCAGGTGGTGACCACTCTGTGACAGATCTTCTTCAGAAACCTCATGCAATCTGGAACCCTGCTGCAAATATAGAGCAACACAGATTAGAGGATAAGCTGGAATGAGTTGCCCTACATTTGCCATAGCAAAGGAATTTGCTTCCCATCAGACATGGAGCCTCAACTGAAGAGTGAGGGCTATTACTATGCAGCATCTAAGTGCACATTTCTAGGTCTAATTGCACACTGTGGGTGCTGGAAGGAAGTCTGAACCAGCATCCCAGATCAATGTTTATCCTTTCTGCTCTCATTAACCAACCCTACCCAAACACTACATTCATACTCCTGGCCACTCACTTGTCTTTCAGTTGAGAATCAAAACTGCTTTGGGAAAATCAAAGTGCCCTGCTAGCAAAATTCATCCCGCAAATCCCAGAGAACCCTCGACATCCACCAAAAGCTTAATATTCCCACTTCAGCAGATGGGGAGTCAATCAGGCAAGGTGTTTCTTTACCACCCAGAGCATTACATAATGAAATGCTGAGGAAACCACCTCACATGGACAGAAAGTAAATTCTCCACAGGGGAGAATATAGTGAGAGAAGCAAGTGGGGATGCATTAGCAGAACAATGCAGATCCTCACAGAAATGGGGGCACATGTCAGTTGCATCCCACT
Organism: Odontophorus gujanensis; assembly: GCA_013399175.1. Taxonomy (NCBI): domain Eukaryota; kingdom Metazoa; phylum Chordata; class Aves; order Galliformes; family Odontophoridae; genus Odontophorus; species Odontophorus gujanensis. The sequence continues at coordinate 69,185 of VXAB01008825.1, read as the reverse complement.
GTGAATGATGTGTGGTACTGTGTTCGAGGAACTGAAGCATCATCAAGCGCACTGGATTGCACAGAATTGCAGGACTGCTGCTAAGTAAGTAGCAACCCTGAAATGCTTTAAGTCTGTGTGCCTGACTTGGTGTGCCATTGGGGATGTAAGGGCTTACACTGCCTGGATCCAAAACCAGACATTCTATTGTAGGTGGGCTGATGGGGGGTGTGAGGTTTGACTTGAGGTTTACCAGCACTCATATTTGTGGGTTTGAAACTGTGGACCTATTGGAAGATCTTTCTTGGAAGAGGTGGTGAAGAAAGCCCAGTGACAGCTCCCTGTGTTCCTATCTCCTGTTGTTCCTAATGTATTATTTGCAAAATGAGGCTTGGGGAATGGTTTATCTTCAAATGACACTGCCTTACCACAAGGTAGACTGCTCCATTCTGTCTGAGACCAAGCTTCTTCCAAAGATGGCTTAAAAGAGGGCTATTTCCACACTCAAGAACCTACTTAGCCAGCAGCACTAAGATATTTAGAAATGTCTTTAGTACTGATTTTAGAGACTACAGTTAGAAGTGCTAGTGTAGCCTGTTCTGAGTTAAAAATAGACCTTCTCTACCCAGAGCTGGAGGAATAACAGCATTTTCCCATTTTCCAGTTATCCTTAGATGGCTACGTTATCACAGCATCCATACTTAGTCCAGCCATTAGAGTGCACTACTGTGCTAGTGGATTTCACTCTGGGTTAATGCAGTTTCAAGGCAAAGGGATACCTGCCTAGCACAGTAGTAGCACACAGAGCCATTGCTGGAAAGGCTGGATGCTCTGCTGCAGGAGGAGATCTGCAGAATGTACTTGCTGGGCCAGAGGCTCCAGCAGCGGAGGGGGGGTGATATAGAAAGCATAGCTATTACAGTAGGGATACAGGGACTTGACCCATTGACAAAGATCCATTTCAGCATGAGAAAGACAAGTTCAGATTGAGTAGTGCTAGATCTGAGCATGTGCCTGGTCTGATGCTTTCTCGGATGTAACCAGTCAGCCTTGCACCTGCTGCTTGGACATGACAAACGTGCTCCTCATCAAGACCCTGACCTGCAGGTAGCAACTCTGGCAGGAGATGAAGAAGCACAGTTGCTAGGAGCTAAGATAAGCTCGTTTCCACTGAAGCTACTCTCCTGAAAGCTCTTCAGAGAGATTACAAGCACCCCAAATATTCTCCCCATGACCAGGTTCTTTCCTCCTGTCTTATCCCAATTTGCATTATCCAGTCCTCTCACCAGCCACTATTGTACAAACTCAATTGCCTTAATTACTAGAACCTCTGGTCTACTTTGCCATATATGTTGATGTCTGGGCATTAAATATTTATCAAAAGATTCATTATTTGGGCATTAAATATTAATTTGTATGGGGGAATGAATGGGGTGATTTGTATCTGTTTCTCACAAACTGTCTTCGAATTGGAAATTTCTGGTTCTTGTGGGGTGATGCTCGGGGGCAGCTGATTTCTTCCTCCTGCCCTTTCTGTGGAAATCCTTATTGCCTGTCCTTCAGGCATCTTTTTCCCCACTGTAGCTGGCTGCCTGGGCTCTGAAGATTAACTTTGCTATCAATATGTTTGAGTTTTGTTTACTAGCCATACAGTTTAGGAATACTTCCTTCTGACCTCCTACTCTCAGTCTTTCTCTCTCACACACACACAAAAGAGACTTCACTTAAGACACTTGAGCTTCAGTATAATTGTTTTTGTTACCGGGGGATGTCTGGTTCTGTTCTGCCTCTTTAAGTGAAGTTTATGGCCTGAAAGGTAATTGATTTGCAATGGTATTTAAGACAAGAGCTGGAGGATACTGCTGTGCTCTTCTGCAATACAGTTGCCTGGAGAAAACCATTGCTAAAGCAAAAGCATTGACTTTTTTTTTGTGATGTGGTCTCTTCTGATGCACTCAGCAGGGGAGAAGTTTGCTCTATTTTTACAGAATTGTCTGCTATTTTTACAAAAGCAGTTTGGACATTGCACAGTCTTGCAAGTTGTGCTGTGAATTAGGCAATGGGTGCAGGAAGGGAGGGCAGGACGCTCCATGCTTTTGTTTGCTGTCCACTCCTTCATCTTTTTGCATTGGATTAAGTTTAACTTGTTGTGTTTTTTGTTTTTTTTTCCCCCAGATAAAGGCAGTTTTATGAAGTAGTCAAGCAGAGCTGGGCAGTCTGCTGAGGTTTAGCTACACAGTGTATAATGGAACTATGGGAGGAATAAGTACCATGGTGATTGTGGGCAGTGATAATGCCAGGATAATATTAAGGGGCATAGGATAAAAGAAGGTAGACAGGAGGATTTTCCTAACACACTCGAGTCATTTCCACAATAGGACCATCAGAAAAACTGTGTAAATTGAAGTTGGCTGCAGATATGAGAGAACACAAATGCCCCAACATCAACAGCACATCTCCTGCATTCAGAAGGGTTTTAATTTCACCCACTCTCTATGGAGCAGGAACACAAAAGCAATTGTTTTTCTTAACTTTAAAAAAGCATTAGGCAGGAGGAATCTCAGTAAGGTACGTGACCAACCAAGTGCATCAAACTGTTCATGTAGATCACTGGGCTATGTAGGGCCTCCATCCCACAGATATTTCCCAGATTAAAATTACGGAGAACCTGGAATGAGTTACTACTGCAGTATGAACAGTAATAAGCAAGTTGATCATTTCATGCCAAGACTTCTGCCAGCAGCCAGCAGATCTTCTCAGGGAGAGACAAACTGCTAAAAATCGGTTTCCAGAAATCCATCTATGCAGCTAATGAATTCCCCTGGGCATTAACTACCACTGAGATGTACATTGTGACTCCAGGTTACTGCATGCTAGGAGAAAGCCTGTCCTGGGATTGATGCAAGTGGCACTGATGCATCAAAAATCAGGGTGCAACGAGGACATTGTGACAGTAGGAGTTAGAAATTCTTTCACTGCTCAGACATGGCTTGCCAAGGGAATATCTACCATACACTTTAACACAGATGAATTTTCCTTCTTATGCTATGTAGCTTAAATCTAAGGGAATGTGACACAATAAAGAAGTTTTCTGCCGCCAAAGGAAACTGAACACCTTCTGTAAGTCAGCTTTCCTCTGAAATCATGCTTGGAAACTAAGCTACAGGTAAATAGGAGCTGCTCTATTCCTCCACAGCACAGGTCAAGACTGAATTGGAGAGTTTATCACAGATTGTTACACAGGCCCTATGGGAAGCTGCTGAGTGAGCTGGGATGGGTCAATCCAGAGCAAAGAAGGCTCAGGGGAGATGCGATTGCTCTCTACAACTCCCTGAAAGGAAGTTGTGGCAATCTGGGGTTGGCCTCTGCTCCCAGGTAACAGTGATAGGATGAGAGGTGATGGCCTCACGTTGTGCCAGGGGATTTTCAGGTTGAATATTAGGAGAAATTTAGTCTCCAAATGAGTGGTGATGCACAGGCTGCCCAGGGAGTAATGGGATCACTGTCCCTGGAGGCGATCAAGAACGGTGGAGATGTGGTACTGAGGGATGTGACGTGTCTGTGGGCATGGAGGGGGGGAAGGGGGGTTGGAGTTGAACTTGGGCATCTTAGATGTTTTTTCAACCTAAAAAATTTTATGATTCTGTGATTACTTATTTGTAATGACGTCCTGAAGTGACACCTGAACAATGCTCTTTCTCCTATCACATGGAGTGACAGATTCTCTGTGCTCTCTTTCCCTCTCCACCTTAAGCAGAGATGACTCCAGCCCACCTTAATTTTTTATATACTCACTGAATAATAACCTTTTTGGTCATTTACTCAGGAAGGATTTGTCATTCCAATACTTCATTAATCCTATAACATAAAATCCAAAAGATATGTACATGGCTGAGAAGAGGCATGTAATTCCTTTGGTAATATTCACACTCAAATATAACACAGAGTAAGAGCAAATCAGTCTTAAAGTGAGGTGTCAAAGCCACCCTCTTCCACCAGTTTTGGGGATCACTGTCACCAGGATGTTAATTAGGCATGGAGAGGAGATATGGCTATTCCAGCAGTGTCACTATTCTTAGCTGTGTCACTGAGTAAATGCTGGGAAATACAGTTTATTCCTGTAATTTGGATCCATCCTTGTGCCAGTGGCTCCACACTGGTCAAGGGGGTGCTCTGAAAGTTGCTGGAGGTGCTCTGCCTGATGCTCAGGGCACAGTCCCTCTTACACATGGGTTTCTGAGGAGAGTGCCCACTCTCTCAAACACCCGGGGAGAACTGCGTTTGTGGGATTATTACAGAACCCCCTGGGGAAAAGACAAATCAGGCTTTTTATCTGCTTTTTGGCTTGCCACAAGCTAGTCCCAACTTCCTACCACTAAAGGCACTTCTGCTTCTCTCTGCTCTGTCAAAGGACTTAAGGTGATCAATTTATAATGTCTACAGAGTGCTGGGATGAAAAGATGTTCTGAAAACGCTTTGGATGAAAAGAAGCTGTAAAAAAAAATAATCTTTACCCTGATAGACTGATTACAATCTATTGTGCCATGGATTAGTGGGTGAGTATTTATTCAGCTTATTTTTTTATTCCTATGTACAGATGCTCTGGACCACAATGACCCCTTTTGAAGTCATTATTGGCTCTTGCATCCATGAGTAGTATGGAGGGCACATTAATAAACTGTGCATAGAAAAAGACAATGAAGTCCCCAAGAAGTCATTAAGAGTCTATTGTGACAGTCTGACTGTGGCCCACAAAAGACACTGAATATGTAAGCTAAAAATATCCTTCGGAAATGCTGTTGACACAGTTATTTTACATTGGCAGCAACATCTTCACTCCACATATACATGCTCCCCTTGCTAATCCTGCTCAGAGCAATCCATGTTCTGGGAGTCATCTATTTTTTCTTGGGATTCAGAGGCCTCCAGATACCAGCACTCTACTGGCACTTTGCAGCTTTGTTAGTGAAGTACAAGGGAAAAACTTGTATATATACATGCATTTTATTCCTGCTCCACATTCTCCTATGTAGGAAGTGCTGCGCAATTACCCAGCAGATGACTGCTACTATGTCAAAGGGTGGTCAGCTGAAAAGAACAGAGCATAAAAATATGGGAAGGGAACAGGTACACAAAGTTGTTCTGTCCTTTTGGACCCAGCAGTGCCCCCACCTCTCAGCCCCTCTGCTTCCTGTACCTACGTCCAAGAGGGACACTCAGCGCAGCAGTGGGGGAGTTGACCTCAGGTTTTTTTTGGTGACAGCAGCACTGACACAGTGCCTCCTCCACATTGGCAGGGATGCTTAGAAGAGCTGATCCCAAAGGTGAGGAACCTTGGCAGGGAATGGAGGAGCTCAGCTGACTCAGAGCACTGGCTCCAGGCTGTCTGCAGGCTCAAGCAGCATTACCAAGCATTTAATGCACCTCTCACAACCGTTGTGCTTAGGGACGTTTTTCCTTCATTGAATAGAAGCTGAAATTTGGTAGTTGCTAGCTGAAATCAAGACTGAGAGAGCAGTACATGTTCAGTCCTAAATTAAGAGGGACAGCTCATATCATCCTTAGAGTTCGTACCGATGATGACCAAAGAAAATAATGCAAGACCCTCCAATGGTGCATTTGCATTATAAAAACCTATATACCAACACAACAGACCTACCCACACACCTTCAACTGCTCTGATCCCTTCCTGCAAGTGCATTGAAAGATATTTCATTAGAGGGCTTGCATAGTCCTCTAATATGAAGCTGCCCCAGTTCTGCATGTTCTAATCCTTCAGGAAGACAATGCAGAGTATAAATAACAACGGAAACAAGGAGAAAAAAGATGGGAATTGATGTGATATCCAGGTCTGCTTTTCCGTTTCCTGCTAAGAGAGGATAAGAAGCAAGATAATTCGCTGCCTCACTTGGCCGTGAAATCTACAACACTGTGTCTGACTCACGCTGAGTAATGTGTATTGATTGCTTGGTTACAAGTTTTCTTGTTCAGCCCATCACCAATAAAAAGTTTATGTAAAACAAGAGCTGAAGTAAGCCAGTGAGAGACAGCAAGCAGGAGAGTGCAAATGCACACAGGGGGGTAAATGCTGTTTTTCTTTCCACATCTTGTGCCCAAATTTTCGTGGCAGGAATTTATTTTTAAACGTTTTAAAGCCTTCAGATGAAGAGGTTTCTGTTTTGTTTTGTTTGGCCCAGTGTTTTGTTTTGTTTTGTCTTTGTTTCCCTACTTGCTCATGTGCAGATTTTCTTAGATAAACAAAGCACCAGAATATAAAGCAAAAAAAAGGTAACAATAAAAAATTTACATATGAAAAGCAGTGGCTGAATATTTTGCTGCATTTAAAAGGAAGGATAAAAAGAAAGAATGGGGATTAACAAGTAGAAAACCAGAGTTGGTGGAACAGCTTTCATGCCTGGGTTTCCTAAATGCAGATTGAGAGAACTGGGGGACAAAACTACCAGCATGTCTCTCTGCTCCCAAGCGGCTCTGGGCTGAAAACTACTTCATTTCCATGATTAATCGTCTTGCATACGATATTGTTCACTGGATGTCAAACGAAATGGGACCAGCCTGTCTGTGAAGGGGAACGATTCCCTCTGTTAACAGCTTGACCGTGATCCACCCAATTTGCTTCCTAACCACTGGAACTGCCCCCACCAGTGAGTAGGTAAGGACACAGACACAGGCAATTAACAGGGCTTGGATAATGGACCAGCCGTCCAGCACGCCGTTATGGGATGGTACTATGTCACAAAATGAAGATGGTCCTCTTCCCCGAACCCAGCCCTTCTTGCGAGCTGCTGTTGTTGCTGGGTGTCTCTGTAGAGCATCAAGGACATTTGTCAACATCGAGGTCCCATTAACTTTTCTTGGCCTCAGACAATAACGCTGTGGAGTTAATTTCATTCCTTTAACCAGTAGGAAGAGGGTGGGGGTGAAAAATAGACAGAAAGAATTTTCTTTTAGTCTGATGGATACAGGATGCCACGTTCACATTCCCGATGCAGTCAGCAGTGTCAGCACTCATAGCATCTCGAGCTTGGCAAATAATGGTTCACTTGGTTCAGTGGTCAAACTGAAGGAAAATCAGAAAAGAAAGAAAAAAAATAGTATTTCAAGGTTATTCTGCAAAGTATTTGACCCAAGATAAAAGAAATGATCTTCATTTTAGGACATTTTCTCCTGGATTTTTTGTTTGTTTGTTTGTTTGTTTGTTTTTGTTTTTGATTCTTTTCTAATTAGCAGAAGACAAAGAGACCAATTTCAAATGTGCAGTTTCAGAAGGGAAAGTGGGAGACTTCTGGTGGGAAACGAATGTGAGAAAATATTTTGATCTCTTTTTTTTTGTTTCTTAATTTTAACTTTGTATTTTTTGCCCTAAGTGAAATTGTCCACATGCTGAGTTTGTACTGGCAGGTAGTGCCACTGTCCCTAGGTGCTGTGTGTCAATGAATTAGACATTTACACCAAGAACATTGCTTTCCTCTTCTCTCATGATCCTGGTCCTACTGAGGTGAAATGCAAGCAAAAAAAAGACTGGAGCAGGTAGCAGAGAAGTGGCTGCTGAAGTATCAACGTCACATTTTAAGAGTTGGAAGAGGAATAAACATGGAGCATTTCTCTTATTTTATTTGTGTTTCTCTCATAGAACTGGTCCCCCTTCAGCTCGAAGGTCGTCTGTCTGGGACTGCTTCTTGGCACTGTGGTGAGTAGGCAGAATTGTTTTCTGAGCTCCAAGAAAAGTGGGGGCTGTGGACCCGAAGTATAACCATGGGTCACTAGAGGAGGATAGCATATAGAAATCAGAGAACAGTGCTTAGCAGATGTGAGAACAGTGAAAATAAGAAACAAAACCCCATTACCCACAATCGTTATCAGCCTCCCTCCTCTTGGAATTAAAAACAGGCTATTTAGGATTTTATTAAGAAGCTGCTGGATATTGGCATTGATAACTTGCCACTAAAACCAGGCAGGGAGCCTTCTGTACCAAATCCCTTTTAGTAACAAAATAATGAAGCTGGTGATCTGTGTAACTCTCCATTAACCATGCTTAGTTTGAAAAGAATATACTGTCTCTGTTTCTCGTGATCTTGTTTGAAATATTTGGGCAGTCTTCACTGTATGATTAGTTCACCTGTTTCACAAAGACTGTTTACAAGGAAATTCAAATTCTAAGATGGTAAGAAAAAAAAGTAAGAAAATAACCTAGAGGTGACTGTAAAAAATTACTTCAGCAGTGGAATGGCATTGGAGGAAAGCTACTTGCTGTGGTTGTTACACACCCTCAAATTTGTTCTGTGGGGAGTGGATGAACATCCCTGTTAGTTATTGTTAGCTAACAAGAAGTGATGACAGGGCAGTGTAACACACCACCATTGAAATGCAGCCACTTCTGGGCACTGATGTGATGGAGATATGGGGAAAACTCTATATGCAAAGGATAGAAAGCAGAGAGTACGAGAGGAGCAGAGAGGATCTCAAAAGCTAGATAATCCTTGCCAAAATCTGACACTTCCTGTGGCAGATGTCATTTTAGACATGAACAATGAAGGATTCCGCCTCGACTAAAGAACCAATTTCTGGAGGATTTCACTTGTTTTATCCAGTTGCAGCACTCTTCCTTTGATAGGTATGGCAAATTCCTTTCATTGAATCAGGAACAAGAGGTTTTTGCTGTGTTTGAGTGAGCAAAAACCCAAATGATTCTCTTCCTAATTAGCCTAATGAGCCTTTTGGCTCTCACATGATGACAAGTAAATGAATTTGCCCTTTCCTTGACAAGTTCTTATGGGAATGATCTGAAGCCTTTCGTAACAATGCATCAAAAGTACAAAGTCATTAAAAACAGTTGTCCAACTATGAAATTAGTTATTGATTAATATTGCTTCCAGACAGCCATATTGTTCATTCAAAAAAGAAAAAAAGAAGGAAAAAAAAAAAAGGATAGAAATGAATCTCAGTGTTCATATTTCTTAATGAAAGTAATTTATTGAGGTACACAAAACATTTGAGACCCTGAGATCATATCTGTCAGTATTCCTGTGCTCAGCCACATTCACTTTTCTCATTTGGAGCTCAACAGGGGTCTTGCACTGAGAAGAAGTGGTTGATTACCATAAACATCTTGACTAATTTCGTCTTGATATCCCCATTCCCAGGTGTAGAGATCAGCTTCTTATGGAAGAAACCTATCTAAAATGAGCAGAAGTGCCCTCCTGTGTATCACGGGGATGCTATCATCTCCCAGGCTGTGATGCACGGTTAAAAAAAGAACAGAGGGCTCCTAAAAGTAGCCAAAAAGCACATGATCTGTGAATAGGGCGAGGAGAGAACTGAATCATCTCAAGTGCTACAAAGGGCCAGAAGAGTGGTCCTGGAGTGAACACAAGTGCAGAGCAGGCTGTGAGCGATGGCCCCATCTCCATGATTTCCATAGTCACACGGGCAGTACAAGAGATGTGTGCTTCTGCATCTGTATCATTCAGACTCCATATTTTCTCATTCTTTGAATGGAGAATAAGAAAAGTGATGCAGGAAAATAATCAGTGAGACAACATTTGAAATCACATCTGCCAGAAAGCCTCTGTTTTTGCTAAGACCGGTGGTTGACGATGGGAAAGAACTAACCTCCTACCACAGTGATGGTTGATACTGACAGTTGCATGTTTAAAACAATAATGTATTTTGAATTCCACTCTCTTTCACAGAAGTCACGTTTGCCAGAAACTCAAAAAAAAATCCAAGTATGGTTCATGTTTCATTTCACTCTGAGGTAACTGCCAGCCAGCAGCCATTTGTGGTCTAAGATGACTGGAAGTTTTAAAGTAGAATGTGGGCTTTTCCCACTTAGTTACTTACCAAATCAACATCCCTTGGGAAAAAAAAAAATCAGCACAATAAACAACAAAACAAAACAAAATCTCAGAGGAGTCTGGCACACAAATGACACAGTTAAAATGTTGCTCTGCTATTACAATTGCTTCAGAATGATTACTATTCTTCTATTTCATCCTCAGCTGATTAGTCTCAAGGCTCAATTGCTTTCAGATGAATAAAACACCATTTATTAGTGTTTTTTTTCCTTTTTTTTTTTTTTTTTGCTTCCATGAGAAAAAAAATTCTACTTATTGTGATAAAGAGATTGGTTTTGTCTGTGTGGACTTTTGTTATGAGGAATGCAATAATTTTGCTGGTACTGAAATTCAGATTTTTGAGTGTCTTTAATTGAACTATTGTCTGTTCTGTTGATTTGAGGAATGGTTTGCATAACTGACCCAAACACCTCTGGAAGCTTAAACTGAATTTTGGAAAGTGTTACAGAATATTTTTCCTGTCTTTCTCCTCACTGGACAGAAAAAACTGAAAAGCCCAAAGCATAGTTAGGCACACAAACCCACAGAAATGCTTTCCTCATCATCAATTGTTCAGGAAATGCTGTACTTAAAAGGTATCAGGTAATTGCCCTTTTTCAATACAAGGTGTTCAGATAGTTTTGAGAAATGTTCAATTGTCACCCAAGATGAATCTTATCATGTTTGCCCATTATTTCTTATCAAATCTGAAACATGACAAGCATAATTTGGACTGAGATACTTGGCATTTCCCAAACCCTTGCCGCATGTCACTCAAAGCCATTGATGGGCACTTCAAAGAAAACCAGGGTGCGACTTTGAGCAATTCTTTACAAGTTTCTTTGCAGCAAAATTTCTTACTTGGAAGCTCTCTAGTTGAAGTCTGCATTTCTGATAAATTTCCATGCATTATTAACCTAATTGGACCCAACATATATTCTAAGATTCTCATTAATATTTTTTAACATGTTACGGCATCTTTATCCTTGAGCAGTCAACCAAATTTTCATCTTCATAAAAATGGGTTCCTCATAATCAGACAATCCAATCATTTCCAGTCCATAAGGTAAATTTCCTCTATATTCTTTGATTTTGCAGTTTTTTACTGATCAGCATAATACATTTCACCCTATGGATTATTTTTCCATAAACCTTGCCACTATTGCTAGAAGCTTCTAACTGGAAAGGATGCCAACTTGAGCTGGAGGACACATCTAAAAGATGACCTCAGGCCAACTGAAAGAAGGTAGAATTCAGAGTACTTTAGCTGGATTGTTCCATTTACTCTTGTAATTTAGACACTTCACTGACTCCGATCATCTTCAAAATGGATAAAATGCCAATGGACCGTACTGAATGGTAAATAAATGGTACTGCAGCCCACTGATCATTAGTCGTTCGTTAATACATCTGCCTAGGCATAACACTGGAGGCTAAATCCTGAATAAAACTGTCCGAGGTATTACAAAAAAGAACATGAAAAGGATGACCCTAAACTAAAGAGATTACTGGTATTTGGTAGGTGCTGTGTCTATAATAACAACGATAATCAGATAGAACAACTATTGGGTAGAAAAGAGATTTTTTTCATGTAAGTGCAGAATGGTTTTATTGTTATTATCTAAAATTGAACTATGTATATTATTTTAAGAGGGTAAATTTTTGTTTTGTACCCATGAAATTGCTACCATATTAACAAGATTTTCCAGACATTAATGGATTGATTTCTGTATAACTGTAACTATATTAATTCATCCCAATTACCTCTAAGTAAAATTTAAATTAAGTTAAATTGAAGAAATTAAAAATGTTTGAAAACCCTGCATGGAAACCTTGAGGCATCATAAGATTGTCATTTCTCATCTTCAGTGTCATTCATTTTGTAACGGAGAATGCAACATAAGTAGTCTCAGTTCTCCCAAGATTTGTAAACTGCTATTTTTCTGTACAATTCAAAGGTAAACTAAAGATAACTCCATGAATCCAATTCAAAGTATTTTTTCCCAGTGATGGAAATGGCCATTTCCTCCTTTCCTAAGAAGGAAGTTGATGTACAGATTATCCATTTATGATAAGAAGATATTCAGTCATAATGAGAGGTTTAAATGAATGTAGGAAGCACTGTCATTGGCCTCACAGAGATAGCACTCAGAGTGGGCATAGAAGTGCTGACCACCCAGTGGTGAACCCCAGCTCCTGAGTGCAACCTTACTTTAAATGGCAAAAATACCCTTCTCTCCAAGGTTATGGCTGGGATTAGCCTTCTGCAAAACTTGGTGGCAGATCTGGGCTGAAATAGCTTTAATTTGATGCTTGATAACACAGCTATACTCTAGTTTAGCCAGCCTCTGAGCTGCTGACGACTGGGCTGGAAGTATTTGAGTTGAAATTGACTTTAAATGGCAACTGTTTCAAGATTTCTCCCAAATTATGTTAAAATATACAGGATAAAAAGAATGGGGAATAGAAATGTGCTTTGGGATTCTCAACACATGGTATCTCAAAGTACTTGTTCATCTTCTGATCAACCGCTTCTTGAAAAAGGCCCTTCCAAAGGTATGCCTCTCCAGATCCTGATTTCTGGACACATTCTGAGTTTGGAAGGGCCTTGGCTGCATGTCTGTGAAGGTAGATGGTGGGCTGCATTGAGATGGAGATCAGAGATCAAGATTTATTAATGGTGGATGTCATGCTGCAAAACTGTTGGCAATTCGTGTCTTCTCTTTGACTACCCATGTCCTTGAAAGTTGTGTAGGCTCCAAGGTTGGCCCAGTGGTCTGCTCAGAGAGATAACAGTTAACCAGAACTAGCAGAAACCAGACAAAGTACTCAGTTTAGATCATCCGTGCTCTGAGAGAATTAGACGGATGCAGGTCACGCTGAGGAGAACCAGGGAAGCTGTTCTCCTCCCTGCAGCAGAGTCATTCAAACTGAGAGAAAGCTGCTCGCAGGAAGGAGGCTTGTAGAAAGGTGCTTCCTAATTGCATTTCGGTTCTGGACCCTCTGGTGAGCAGAGACACTGGGAACAAATGAAAGTTTCTGGTGCTGGGAAAAGACAAAAAAAAATAGGAGGAAAAAGTTTTGCCGCTTAGAGCAGGGAAATAGTTTGAGGCTATGTTTTAATTAAAATGAATATCTGCGCTATCTTAATGTTATTGCCAGTTAAGTGTAGCAGGGTGATTTAGAGTTCTATAACACAATTATACTCCGGTAATGAAGCTCCGCAGAATTATCCCAGGAATTCAGAATGCAGAGGGGAGCAGTAGCTCTCATTTGTAACCATGTTACAACCTTTATTGTTACAATATTTTCTGTTTTCCTCAAAGATTAACTCAGTCCTATTTAAGTCTCTGGTTACATTAAAGAGAAATTGGGAACGGGTGACAGGAGCTTTTTTACTGTCCCTGCAGCAGTTCAATTCAGTATGTTCCATAACAGACTGACTGCCTTAACCTGTTCAAGCTCTTGGTCTTTCTACTGGGAGACAGCATGTATGATGCTAGCTAGAGATATCACAAGAAATATAGTTTTGCAGGTGAGGCCTCAAGTAAGCAAATGTTCCAGCAGGGAAGTCTCTATTGGTGATGTCTTGACAGCTGGTATGAAGACTTTCAAAGGTGCTTTGCTCCTTTGAAATGCATCTACATCTGTTTTCTGTGGGTTTCTGTTACATCCAGGAGCTGTGTGCTGAGGATATCTCCTTTGCTCCTGAGCTCATGGCTGGATTTCCACGTGGTACAAGCCCCACTGGAAAAGAAGGGCTGCATGGGAGCCAGCAGATCCCTGCTCTGCTCATTCCCATCCTGTATACTTGAAAAAAACTTCTGTATTTCTCCAGCTGTGTTTCTGATAGAGCTCTGGAAATGTGGACCCAAACTCACAAGCCATTGAGTTTGAAATCAAAGGAGTACCCACATCATGCCTGGCTTCTGTACCTTGGTATGGAAACATTCCTGTCTCATTAATGAGAAATTTGAGGAGAACACTCAAATTCTAATGGCTTGACCTATCTATGCACAAGAAGCACTTTATTTCTCCACCCCAAGAATTAACTTCATCAGTCCAAAACTGAACTAGAGCATGAGCTCTTCATGGCCACAGAAAGGCTGGCCTTTAGTGTGGTACTGGGATAGAGTGAATGTGATGGGGTATCCACACCAGAAATTGTTCTTTCAGTGTGATTCCTCTTCACTGACTGAGAAAAGTACAATTTCTCATTTCCAGAAACAGAAAATCTGCTTGGAGAAAGCAAGAAGTCCTACTCCATCTGCAGTCCTATATGGATATAAAACTGTTCAGCACTGAGGAAAGCTGGAATTGAAACTGAGCTAACTTTACTCAAGTGTTCGATTTGCAGCAAACAGATTAAAAGCGGGAATGAATCGATACAGTAATACGATCAATCCTCAGGAACACCTCCAGATCCCGGTGGCAGACCCCAGCGGTCCTATTAATCAAAGCATACAGCCTGTGGATAAGGCTCTTTGCCTTTGTTTTTCCCACAGTTTTATGTCACAACTGGGGTCCAGGCTGCTCAAATGAGGCGTATCTGTCAGCCTACAGGACTGCCACTCTTCAAACCTCAAATCATACTTGCAGATCCAGTGAGTCTAGCTCCAACCTAATAACACTTTCAGGGAAAAAAAAGATTACAGAATGGACAATAAAAGCATGTTTTGTACATTAGTTATTGTTTCACTTTACAATTCGGTTTGAAATAAGTTAGGAAGAAGGAAATGTTTTAAATCTGAAATACGTTTGGGTTTATTTTAAGCATTTTTTAAAGGGAATGTTTCGATTTACTTGCTTCTCAGTATGTTTAGTTTGTTCATTTCTTTCCAGAAGAGACTTTTGCAACCATGTTTCCTAGACCTTAACAATAAGAACAGATCTTTCTTTCAAGTTCTGGGCTATTCACAATGAGCTGCACTTTTCCACCTTCAGGCCCTCTAAAATGTTATCCACTGGGGCAAAATGTGATTCAACATGCGTACAGACCCCAACTTTCACCTTTAGGTCAATTTCACCTCTACAGCCCCAAATGTACAGTTCTTCCATTGTTAAGCTTTACCTGAGGAGTAAAGGCTGTCACCTCACAGCTGTGTGAAAACCCACAGCTTAAGCTTCAGCTCCAGGAAGAAGCAGACTGATAGCATAAAAAATAGGTCAGGCTGTTTTCTGCAGAAAACAGTCTTTCTGCAAATCTTTGGTCCCTCTCCAGCAGCTCACTAAAAGCTCATGACCATGGAATAAAGACTAAGGTCAAATGGCCTGTAGCTATGAGATGATATCTCCGGATGCAGGTGTCCTTGGGCTCTGATTTAGGTTTCCATGTGTCTTATTGCATTTGCTTAATGATTTTCTAGGCACCTATGGCCATAGCATCTGGGCTGCTGCCACAAATTAAATGCAATCAGACATTAAATCAAACTGTCTACAGCAGACTGCAGAAACAGGCCTCCTCCTGCTGACACTATCAGACATCAGTAACCCAGAAATGGTTCAAATCCATGCAAAGCCATAGCTGAAATGACGTATCTTACGGTGCTCTTGGAAAGTCAGCAATCACTGCTGTATTACCAGGAAATCCATGCTCTGAACAGGAATTCTTCTACTATAAATATCAGAGAAAATAGGCCTGGAATGCATCTCAAGGGCTCACACATTCTACAGCCACACTGTGTAAGGAATCTGCCCTTGGTTTTCCATTTAGGCAAAATCTTACACAGCATTTATATAGCACAAGACCCTGAGGTTCAGACAGTAAGATTTTGGTGTTTTATGGCTTGTTATTAGAGATTTATTCCCAGCGTGACTACTTGAATCTACAATAGTGCATGTTGAGGAAGATGCATGCCTTTCAGGAACCACTGCCTGGTGTGAGTGTTCATGACTGCACTTATATTTGATCTCATTTGGGATTTGATATTCTGTATGTTACTATTGGAGATAGACTCACGCATGACCATTATCTACCATAGTGCTAGCAGCTGGAATGTACAAATTGTCTAGTATAAACAAAAGATTACCAAGAAATGTTTCCAAACTCAATAACATAAATTCAGCCCTGTTCTGAAGTATGAAAGAATGGCATATCCCTAACACCATGACAATATGAAGTTATGTCTGAAATAGTGGCTCAATTATAGTTTGTTAAAACAGCTTGAATAGCCAAAAATATTCAGTAAGTGTAATCCCCTTCATCATAAGGGAGGGAGGCAGAATCTCAGAGCATGTAAAATCTGTCTGCGTGTGCCCATCTGCTTGCACTGGCTTTGTATTGCAGCTTGTTTGGAAAGTATTATTGGTTCTTCACATGAGAAAGAAAGGTCACTGTTCCTGGAGGACAAATTCCTCCTCTCTGTCCAACACTCTCCAGGAGTCATTGGTCACCCTCAGATGACAGCTCTGAAGTGGAGGGCAATGTTTGCTGCACTTATTTCACAGAGTAATTCAGTGGGCGTGGGGAGGAGGGTGCTGTGCAGTAGGCAGAGTTCATGGTGTGAAAGACACTGTAGGCCACGGTCACCTCAAAAACACTCAGGGGATATTTACAGAACAGAAAAAAAGTACTCAGAAGCTGTTTACTGATTAAACTTGAAGCAAGCCCAGTCCTTCCAAAAGAGCAATCATCTGCTATTCATCACAGATTTCTGCAAGTCTGGATGCAGGAGCTACTGCAAAGCTCTGAAAGTCCTTGGCATTCAAAGTCACTTCCCGTTGTCAGTAATAGTGATAACAGCAGCTCCTAGAAACCTTGACTTCTTGACAGAAGAAAAATATTTCTAGTTGCAAGGTTGGCACAGAGAGCATGTAACACACCTGCTGTTGTGGTGTCAGGGTGGTGGCACACCTAGGAAGTGAACCTGGACTTCAGTCACACTCAAATATCTCAACTGTGGAGCCACACAACACCAAATTTGGGTCATCCACAGCTTCAGACAAAGTTAGAACTGAAGGTCATAAGCTGCAAAGTAGCTAAACAAGAAAACCATTCTCCTGGGTGAAAAAATTCCAAGATTTTAAGTTAATTTGTAGGCCCTCTCTACATCAAAATGAGAGATTTCCCTTCCTTGGTTTTAAATAGGCTTCCTAAGAAAACAAGTTCTTGCAATGAGATTGTCCCATTGTCTGCCTATTTTGGATCCAGTTGGCCAGTGTCAACCACAATTGGTAGAGTGGACAGAGGTTCCTGCCAGCTTTGTGAAGTCAGGCAGATGGGCGAAGAGAAAGGAGGTCAAGCAGAATTGCATGGCACCAGCCAATACAGTCATTGCTGCACACCTGAAATAGTGGAGTTCTCTCTTTAGTTACTCAGAAGGCTATTTCTCAAAGCAGTCTGTGCAGCTGCATCAGGCCAGCTTGTGTGGCATGTGTCTCCTATGCTGATAATTGCCTTCAGAGTTGTAGAACAATGGGTGCAATTGGACACTAATCATAAACTATTAGTTTTGGTCTCATAAGTCACTGAACACTTCTAAATACAGCGGTACTGCCATGTGAGTGGCAGGACAGAAAAGGCAGTGAATTTTCCCTGCAGTTTCCTTCCCTTTGGACTGAAGATCAGAGTTTTCAGAGATGCCACAACCTGAAGAGTTAAATTTGATTTATTTTCCACAGCAGAACACCAGATCACCATGATAGTTTTTTCCCCTTCAGATAGTCATCTTCCATTAGGAAAAAAGAATTCATTTGGTAAGAATTTTCTCTTGCTCCTAGCAGAGCTGCTGTGTAGGTGGAACTGTCACATATTAAAACTGGTTTCGATCATCAGCAAAACTCAAAAAGCAGCAACTTCATTTCTCTGCTTCGCTCTCAGTTTGAGAGAACACTCACAGCCTTTCCAGGGAAACTGTCTCATACCTTGAACACAAATGAGAAAGTAAAGGAAGATCGGTTTGGTACTAAGCAGATAAAGAACCTGACAGAGAAAATGAAGCAGCAGTCTTCAAGAAAGGCATGCCTGGTGGGACAGACCCCATAGGCTTGACCAAAGCACACTCTCTAGCATTGAACTCAAAGAAAACTTGAGGCAAGGCACTGGGTCTCGCCTGGAATGAATTATGCCACATACAGTTTCTCATCTCAGAGACGTCATTGCAAACATTACCTGGATCACGCAGATAAACCCTGTAGCCAGAAGTGTGCTTTGGTTATTGGAAGTCAGAATAAGCTGTGGTAGGACATGGGTTTTAAACTAAATTGAACAATGACTCCCTGCACATTTTGGATCAAGTCATTTCATTTTTCTGCACTTCTCTGCTTAGTGAGGACCATAATTATCATAGGTGCTGGAACACTGTAAAGCTTCATCTGCTGAAATTACTGTTGCTCTTTGTTACTACAGAACATTATGAGAAGAGATAACAGAAGCACAAGTGAGTTTCACATTTGAATGGTAGTCATTACGACTTGCAAGAGTTCTCTGACTTTGAAGATGCTATATTTATTCACTCTGGTGAAAAAATCATCCTGCTAGGAGTCATCTTGTGTATAAATCTGGAGTATATAGACCTAATTTTTATTGTATTACCTATGGTAGTATTACTTACTCTAGAGAAAAGTGAGTGTGTAACTACTATTTTTGACCAGCATCCCAGTTTGAAACATACGCCTAAAAAGGAATGCTACAAGAGGATAAAAATTCCCCATTGTCTTTCACTGGTAGCAATAGTGACATGAATTACACTTCTGGTTGACAGAAGTCAGGAATGTGTGGCTCAAATCCTCTGAAGACCACCTTTGGAAATCAAGTACAGTCCCTTGTCTAAATATTTTTTCTTTATGGATGCTTGGTACACAGATAATATCTTCCATTACAGGAAAATGTCAGTCCTTCTATTTACAGATGGGTGGATGCAAATGAAGTGGAAGGATTGTCACAGGTCTATGCAGGAGTTATTTGATGCACATGGATGAGCACAGGGTGCACACATGGCTCACACAGATCGTGAGCTTGGTGTATTTTATTGCATATGCTCATGTGAATTGCAGATGAAGCTTTCTCGAACTCATGATGTGGTTTCTGGGGAGCTGAGCTCATGTGCTCAGTGTGCACACAGATATCTCCTCCTCGAGTGTCTACCAAATGTGCAGGATGGACATGGAAGACATATCCCAGAAAGTGTGGATGGGGCAAGGGATACCTGGAGAGGGTGACATGGGACATCCCCATGAGAGCCAGGAACAGAGCCCTAGCTCTCCTGATGTTCAGCCAGGTGTTTATGCATTACATCCTTCCTTCTGGCTGTACTTACCATCTCAAGCTGCTGAAACACTTCTGTAGGTCAGATCTAGGGTTGTGTGTCAGCCGTGTCCTCATGCTAAAAATCACCAAAAAATAAATGCTTTGAAATGGAAAGG
Source organism: Odontophorus gujanensis (assembly GCA_013399175.1). Classification (NCBI taxonomy): domain Eukaryota; kingdom Metazoa; phylum Chordata; class Aves; order Galliformes; family Odontophoridae; genus Odontophorus; species Odontophorus gujanensis. The sequence continues at coordinate 49,989 of VXAB01008825.1, read as the reverse complement.
AGAACTTTGCAGAGAGCCAGGACTGAAGGAGTTGTGACAAATAAATGGGTTTTTATTCATTAAAATTCAAATGCAGATAAATAATCAACAGCACCAGTGAGGATTATGGAACTTCAGTATTTATGAAGAAGCAGAAATTTTATAAACATTGACATTGCCTATTTTCTGCCTATATACCTTTCTTTTTCTTACATATTTTTTTTCTTCCTTTTTTTTTCAAGCAATAACATTTGCTAGTCCAGCAATAATACTATACAATTATGCAGCAGCACTTCACTAACTTTGGCTGATGAAGCTTTACAGAATTCCCACAGGGGCAAATGATGTATTGTTATCTCTACTTTACAAACTGACACAGGTTTGCACTAAATATCAGAGAATTCTGTCCAGAGGCAAAGGCTGAGAACAAAGCTGAGCTCTGGAGCTTGGCAGCTGCATAGAGAAGATGTCCTCCAACTGAGGGGTTTCACCACTTTAAAGATGCAGTTAAAGGAAGTGGAGTTAATGTGATAACTGGTGGTCCAAACTTAGAACATGTCAATCACCTCGTGCTCGCTGTCTATCTGCATGTTGTAGATTATGGTAAATGAAAACAACTTATTCTTGCAGGTCAGCATCAATATGGTATGCAATAAATAGGATCCCAGAGGGTAGATCAGCTCAGACAGCACTGTGTAGTAAATAGTTACGTTGCTTTGTGTATTCTGTTAGGCTAGGTATCTCTACATAGCACTGCATTATGCCATGTAAATGTCACTTTTATGGATAAGGTCAATTTAAAATGTGTTCCAACAGCAGCAGCACCAGGCACAACAACAACAACAACCCCAAAGATGTTTTAAAGCTTGTCAAAACTTCTCCTCTACAAGGCTTTTTAATGAAATTTCCACCTGCTTTAGAATGGATTTGAAAATAGAAGTTCAGTCATGAAGAATATGTGAAGAAAAAAAAAGTGTCAAAATCAAAGTAAAAATAAATACCGACTGAACAGAACATGTATAAGGAACAACTTCTATCACTTAAAAAAATACAGAAAATTAAAAGCATAAGTAGATGCAGCCCATTTTCAAAAAGAAAACTACTAGAACTTCAGAATATGGAACAGGAACCTTGGGCCATTCCCTGCCCAGATGAGAGTATCCTCCACCAGACATCACAAAGTACCTCTGACAATTAGGATGTAGGTCCTTTCTTATATTCAGTTCTTTTTCTTTCCATTTTTGTTATCCATCAGACACTCCTTAAAGTGATCAAGATTACAGGACTGAATAATCACCAAGCAATTAATTGGCTCAACTGAGGTTAAGTTGATTAAGTAATCTTAATGCCAGAAGGGAAGACGATGAGATTCCATGACTCTATGGTGTTAACTGAATCTGTGGGTACCCAAATTTATTTTGCTGGTCACAATCCCCGGCTGATGGGTTGCAATCTGATCATGGGCAGCAGGTGGCATTGCTCTGTCCCGGAATCACTCACATGCCATTTTGAAGTAGATTTTGCATCAACATTGATGCACATAATGCTGCCTGGGAACTTCTTATTTAATCTGAAGTCCTGTCTCTCACCTGCTAATTTATATCAATCCTTTCCTTTTCAATTTATACAGTAACACCTCTTTAAATCAAGCACGGGTGTCTTCTTAAGGGCTTCAGGTGGCAGGGAATCCACAGCATTTAGCACTGCAGTGATTAATTACCACTGCTGCTTAGAGTCACACCTCCATCGAAGTTCGAATGCACCTTTGAAGTTTGCATCCGTGGGCTTTTGCTAGAATTTTTTTGGCTTTAATTTAAGCGCTTTTTGATAGCAAACTTCTAGCCCACGTAAACCCTGAATGATCACGATGGAGTCATCACTTTGTTCTTTACTGCGTTAACACAACCAGGAAACTGTTATTTCAACTTCAACATTTTAGCTCTCGAGGAATGAAAGGACGGCCCTCTGTGAGGCACGAACAGCCATCCTCTTGGCATGCACAAGATCAGAGTTCTCATCTGATGTTATTAAAGGAAATCTGCTCTGAAAGAAGATGTTTGAGAGAAAAATTGCTCAGATTTTCTCATTTCATTAGGACTTGCGTGTCTTATCCTTGACTGTTTCTCCCCAACTTTAAATATAGCTGGGCTTCAATGGCAAAGCCATCACTCATGATCATCCCCTTCAAGAAATTCTCTCTTATGGCCTGAATATCCTGAACTCTGTCCAGATTCCCAGGCAAAAAACAACACTGAAGGGGTTTCTTGTCTTACTGTCCCTGGTGACCAGTACCTCCTATGCTGCTTTCCTACTTCTGGCCCTCAACAGATGGATTGGGCAGCATCAGAGTGGAAGGTTCATAGTCCAATGGATTAATGACTCTTTGATTGACTCGGTGTTGTCTGATGTGTTGTAGATACGCTCAGTCTGTGTCTCCTGTCTCTTTATCTTCCCTGTGCAGTCCCGCTGACAGCTTTGCAACTTCCCTCCTGAAGCTGTTCAGCAAAGGAGTTTCTCAACAGGAAGTTTTGCCTTTGTCTCCTGGGTTCTCTCTATTACCCATAAAGTAATCCATCCTGGTTTTGTAATGAACACGATAACCCATTTATAAAGGAAAGTGCTTAACTTGCTCTTTGCAAAAGATTCACATCAAAAGCCCTGGACCCTAATCCTTAGGAGTACAAAAAACTGCTGCACCAAAAAAACTGAATCCAAAGCCAGATCTGTCACTCCCATGTATGTTGCTCAACATGCATAATCACTGATGTGCCACAGGGGTGGGGATGGCTTCCCACCACCTGAAAGTCACTGTGAAGAAGGCTGCCAGCCACAGACTGCGCCTTCCACTAGTACTCATTATCTTGTGTGGCCCTATCAGAACACACAGTCCAGGCTACAGCACAGTTCTGGGCTCTTTTCCCAGTGTGTGAATGTGGGAGATGCTGGAGGTGTAAAGAGGAACTTGGGTGCTGGAGTTCTGGCACATCTGATAGGGATGACAGCTGAAGTCTAGGAAGACTCAAATATAGAAAAAGAAAAAGAAAGGTGAATCTGACTGCAGCAATACTTGAAATTCAAATATCTGATGGCTGCAGTGATAAATTAGCTACACTGCACAGGGGTCTCAATCTCCAGACTCTGACTGACAGTAACTTCCATTGTATTCTGTTCTTTCTCTTCGTGCTAAGTGTAGCTCTCATCACCCTTCCTTTTAATTGTTTGAGCTTTCCAGGAAAATGACAGGATTTCTTACAAAGTTTACTGAAACTCGAAGTCAGAGCCTTGTGTACCTTAGTTACAATTCCTATAAATATCTATATTACCAGTCAGAAAGGGAATTACCCCACTGAAAAACTAAAATGCCTTTTAAAACTTCTCCCCCCCCCCTTCCCACTTTGAGAAAATCTTCCATGATTTGCAGTGTGACATTCTATGTGCGTATGACTAACTCAGGTTTCATCCCACAGAAAGTTCTTGATTTGCTGAGACCATGTCTGATGCTCTGGGCATGATCTTCACAACCAAGGAAGTGGAAGTACATAGAATCACAGAAAACAAATTTTACAATAGTAGGCCTCAGGAGGTTGTTCTGTCCATCCCGCCCCAAAGATGGATCATCTATACCTAAATCTTTCTTGTCAGGTTGTTTTTTAACCTGCTTTTAAAAACCTCCAGTGGTTCCAGCCTTGTAGCGATCTATTCCAATTCTTGACTGTCCATGTTGGTAGATGTTCTACCTTCAAATCTAATCTAAAATAGACATTTATTCCCGTATGATCACTCCTTCAGAGACAGAAAAGATCTGCTTTCAGATGATGAGACAGCACTTCTCAACTCCAAAAGCATCATTCTCCAGGCAGGATGTACAGGCAGCCTTCTTGTCCTCCGAACTCAAACACCACTGTACTTTTCATTGTATTTTTGCACATTTTTCTTTACCATGAACAAATCCTCTTTTGTTTTTCTTCCTCTCTCTGTATTTTCTGTCGCCTCATGTTATAATCCTTGTCCATGCATTCAGCCCTTTCCAGCCCTAAATCTTCTGGCTCTTTTTTGCTTGTGTTTGCAACACTTCCTTTGTCACTTCACCACACAGCAGATGTAGTCTGAGCAACTGCAGCTCCACATCAGTAGATGTCGTTGGAAACTGAACTGATGCATCTGATGTCAAGGATAGATTTCATTTTTGTCCTACTGGCAGTTCTCTGAACTATTGATGTAAATATGTGGCAAGAACGTTCCACATGCAGGCTGTTACTCTCAAATGAAAACATGACATGTCCATAAAATGTGATCTATGCGTAATCATCATACACATGCCTTCAGAAAGGGGAGAGAAGTGACTTGCTAATTAAGTTTTACAATCCAGTGGTTGCGTGAAAGATAAAAACATGTCCCCGGTCAATCCATTACGAAGAGAACAGAACATCTGACCTTTTCATCCTGCCTTCCGTTTGCACTCGCTAGATCCATAACCTTTTCCAGCTGGAACGGAAAGTTCAATTAAGTTTTGTTGGCTCAGAAAACTGCCCATGTCCTGGAGAGTAGATTAGGCACTCAGGGGCTGCAATTATCCATCTGGTGCCACTTCAGCTATAATATCTATATATTTATATACGTACTGTCATTGTTTGCAAGGATAAACATTGTGCTGAGCTGCTCAGGGTCAGGAGCCTTCCTGCAAGGGATTCTTCTGAACCCCAGGACTGAAGATACCAGGTTCCTTGCAAAATTACCCCGGTGTCAATGGAGTTTTGTTTGTAGCCTCAGAGGAAATGAGTCCAAGAGGAAAAGATTCATCCACACCACACAACCTTTCAGGTTTGAATCTGTGTAAATCCATTGATTTATGGATTTCCTCTTCTCCACTTTCTGGGTGAGGCATACAGAACGTTTAGAAATCATTTAATCTCTATTGAGATAGAAATTAAACATATACACACACATATATATTATATAATTAACGCTTTTGAGGACAAAGTGCCTGGCCTTGGCAAATTATTCATGCAATTACATCAAAGATGAGGCACTGACAGCAACCAACGCATCAATCATCCGACTGATCGATAATGCCTGCAGAACACACAATCAAACCTAATCAGACTCACATTGCCTCAGGATGAGAGAACATCTGAGTTCCTTACCACACGCTGTGAGGCTGTAGCTTCAAGGGCTTGTCGGAAAGTTTGCTAAGCAGATTTTTCCCTTTGGGGCTCTCTCTGTCCTGTTTGCAGATCTGCAGCTCTCTCTGAACGGGAAGCATACATGCTTAGGTCTTCATGCCAAGCTAAGTGGGCTCCTTAAGTAAGGAGATGCCACATTCATATTTATTCAGTGTAAATCTCAAGCCCAGTGGGCAGTACAACTTCTAACACAAGTCTCTGCCTTGACCAGAATTTTATAAAATGTTATTAAATCATAAATTTTGTCTTATCCACTGGCCACCAAGAAAGCCAGCAAACAAACAAGTATTTCTATTACAACTGATAGTCCACTGGGGTGCAGGCAGTTACTACAGCAAGTCAGAGTATCTTTTTACCCCTAAAACATGAGAACAAGGACTGCTCTGCTCAAAATACTAAGAGTTCCTCACCCTACCATCCTCAACAGCAGAGAAATTCTTGGCTTCCTGCTTCAGAAGTTCCAAGATTTGGAAAACATATCTGAGCTCCATCAGGGGTTTTAACCCAGATACTGATGAGCACAACTCTTCCCCAGGAGGCCACTGCAGTCATCAAGTCCTTCAGCTGCAAGCAGTAAACGTACCTCTTCAATAAGTACTGGTGTTGGATGTAGGAGCATTCATCATGTGTAACGGGCAGCAATTTCTTAATTACATCTCTGTTAGAGTTAGAGCAACAGTTTTGCTCAGCCAGTTTGGTTGCTCTGATCATCAGTTCCCTACTGCTAGGGCTTATTTAGCTTGGAGAAGAGAAGGCCCTGGGAAGATCTCATTGTGGCCTTCCAGTGTATGAAGGGAGCTTATAAACAGGAGAGGGACTGACTTTTTACATGGCCTAATATTAATAGGACAAGAAGGAATGGCTTTAAACTAAAACAGGGGAAATTTAGGTTAAATGTTAGGAAGAAATTATTTATTCAAAAGGTGGTGAGGTCATGACACTGCTTCCCAGAGCTGTGGGTGCCCCACTCCTGGAGAGGCCCAAGGCCATGGATGGGTCCTGGGCTGCCTGGCCTGGGGGGGGACAACCACGGAAGGAGCTGGAGCCTTATGATCTTCAAGGTCACTTCTAACCTAAGCCATTCTATGATTCTGTGATAAACTCCATCCTGAAATAATAACTTCCAGTTGTGATGCTGCACTATAAATGAGGAATAGTCAAGCTACAATTGCTCTCTTTCTATCTTCCAGGGCATTACTTGGCTGCCTATTGCCCACAGCCTGCTCCACGATGCAGCTGCCATCCAGATGTGCCCCTCATTCACCACGGGGCCAGGAAGGATCCCACCTGGCACAGCCCACCCTCCCTCTACCACAGCTGTGGGCTGAGTCTGCAAATCTTTGGGAACCTCCTGCCTTTCCCCGCCAGTCCCCGTGCTGCGCCTCATTAGCTGCTCAGCTCCCTTCAGCTTGGAGACAGGAATCTGGCAGGAAGGTGTAAACAGCCAGTTTAATTGGGTGTTTAGAACAAAAGGAGCAGTGGCAGTGCTGTCATTTTCGAGCTAGCTTACAAACAGGTAGTTTGAAAATCATTTCCTTCCATCTGCACAGAGTTAAATCTCCCAACACATGCAAGCGAGCGTCTCTCTGAACATGGGAGAAGCAAACAAACAAAGTGATGCCTTTTCAGTGTGAGACTCTGTTTCTGTCCTGGATTATATCCTGTCCAGTGCAACTGTTTTTGATCTGCCTTGAGGCTCAGCAAGTTTGAAACTACCCTTGTTTTTTTTTCCCTACCTCCTTGCACTTGTGCGTAAATGCAATGTGCACATCTTTACCTTTCATCGTCTTACTCCTGATGATTGTCTAGGCCTGGACAGTCAACAGTAGGTGCCAAAAATGTCCAGATGTGATGACAACAGCGTTATATTATACCTTGAAAATGGAGGCACATTTTCTGCTGCCCTTCTTCGTGCAGTCCCCTACAATTATCCATCCCTATGACAGACAGCTCTTAGTTTATTATTTTTCTTCCTACGCTTAAACTGTGTTTCTGAAGGGAAGGAAAAGAAAGAAAGAAAACTAAAAACTGTTCAGAGATGTCCTGCCTGCATCTCTAAATGCAGATGTGGATTTATTTATGTTGCTTAGAAACCTGCATTTATGGCCTGGCTGGTCCCTTCATGTTTATATAAAATCATATCTAACAGAAAAAGACACAACCATAAGGCTCAAGAGTGAAAGTTTACCAGGGTGACTGGTTCTGCACCTGAACCATTTAACTGATCTCTCCTCCCAAGCCAAACAATCCACTTCTGTACCAATGAGATCCTAGTGAGCAAAGCACAGGACTCCAGTGGAGGTGTCTTCACCCAGGTCTTGTGCCCTGCCCTAAGAAAACAGTATTCATGTGTGATGGGAGTGACAGCATTTCAGGGTGACAAGCATCTTAGTTTCCCTACAAGTATCCCATTTTTTTCCTAGATATCTCCTTGATATAGATCCAGGCTTTAGGACCCATACTGACAGAAGCCCAAGGATTGCTGATGTCTGGCTGCAGATTTGATTTCCAACCCAGTCTGATGGTGGCTTAATTTACACTTAAACACAAAGCCCAACTCCTTACTATTCTCCTTTCTTTCAATGAAATAAAAATGATCTAGAACCAACAAATTGAAATGTAACTAATTCAGAATGTAATGGATTCATAAATTTCGAACATGAGACCATTATGATTTAATGCTCTGCCTTGCTGCATAACCAGGGCCGTAGATTTTTTACACTTACAGTTTCTGCATGAACCACAGTTTAATTCTGGTTTAAGCAGGGACATGCAGTCTTTGACACAAGTCCCAGGATGACCACATTCCTGAAAAGGGTTTTCCAGTGACCACTTCCACTGGGAACTGGGGTTGATACCTTAATTCAGCTTTGAACTTATATCTCTTGTTTCCCATCAGAAGATGACAATGCAACAGCTGAAAAGATGAACTGAAAAACTCTTGAGGATCTGTTCAGCGTAGCCATGAACAGAACATAAAAGGAATCTCATCAGTCTGAGTTTGCTGACAGTGTCTGCAGCATCGTGCTGGAGAGGAAACAAACTTTCAGAGTGCTGGAACCATACCTTTGACATTTTAGCAGTTCACTGCCTATAAATAAGGGTTTTTTAACGGAAAGTCTTGTCACAAATCACAGCCACGAGGGCTTAGAGTGCTGTCTAATTTTTCAGCTTCCTACACTGGGGCTGGGTTGTTTTCAATGGGCTTTTGTGTTCTTAGTTTATGAAAAATCAATACTTTAATATAGAAAATGAATCTCCCAGCTCTCTATTTAGGGTAGTGTTACCTCCAGCACTGTCACTCCAACACACTGGCACACGTGTTCAACCTGCATGGTAGGATTCCCTCACTCAAGCAGTGTTATAGAATCATAGAACCAGTGAGGCTGGAAAACACCTCTAAGATTCCCAAGTCCAGCCCCAGACCATCCCATCATACCCACTGACACATCCATCAGTGCCACATCTCCACAGTTCTGGTACATCCTCAGAGATGGTGACTTCACCTCCCTGGGCAGCCTGTGCCAGTGCAGCACCATTGTTTCTGGGAAAAACTTTTTTGACTATCCAACCTGAACGTCCCCTAGTGCAACTTACAGCTATTACCTCATGTCCTATTGATTTCTCTTGTCCTATTGTCACCTATTTGTCAGTCGCAGGACGTGCATGGGAAGGCATCACGTCACCTCCAGCAAGAAGTTGCTTCCCTCCTCTGAGCTCCTGTGACATGGATTTGGAACATAAAAAGCCCGGAATGTGCACGCTAGCTGCTCCTCAGTACTATGTGACTAGCCAGGAATTTTCTGACTGAATAATCTTGTCTGATTGGAAGGTAAGGAACTGTTAACATAAAGAGGAAAAACACTTTACCGTATTTTTTTTTCTAGTTCTGAAACAGATAAACAAAAAACTGAAACATAACAACAACAAAAAAGACAAGACGGCTTTCAGAAAATTACACTTTCAGTATTCATTTGGGTATTCACAGGAAATAAAACAGGTTTGAGACATTCAATTTTTAGAAAAGGTAAACTCCAGATTCACAATAAAACGTTTTGAAGACAACTGATACTCCATTATAAATACATCTATTGATTCATTTTCTCTGTGCTTTGCATTTGGTGCCATGGACATCTGCCATGGCTGGGGCAGCTCTGCAGCAGCACTGCAGACACACTGTCATGCACAGCTCTGCTTTTCCTTCTCTAGCACTGTTTCCAAAGGAAGGGATGCTGTAGCAAAGCCCACTCTGAGAGCTATAGGTTCCTGTTATTCCTGTTGATGTACAACAACTTCGTGTTGGTGTAAATCACTTTGCTTTCTCCTACCACATTCCTGATGCCCTCCAGTGAGCGCTCATGAGAGCAAATCTTTTCTTTTCTCCACTTCCTTTATTTTTTTCTATTCAAACACAGGCCGGCCTGGTGCTGAGAAAAGTTGCCTTGACCTCACTTCTCCTCTCTCATGGCAAAAGGAGAGGGTGGGAAACACGAGGATCAGCTATTTGAAAAAGCAGAAACATGTCACGATGTCATACTGCTTTCTCCCGTCCCTCAAGCTCCAAGCCCAGTGGCTGTTCACCCCCCTGCCATACCAAGAAATAACCCTAAAACAAAAGCCAAGGAGTTGGGAATACGTGCTCTCTGCAGGTAGGTAAGCAGCTTGGCGCACAGAGTTATTTTTGGCTGAGTATGAAGCACCACGTGGTACAATCTGCACCAAATGCCAAGCAGTCAGAACCAGAGCCGCGTGCTCCCAACCTCTTGCACTGAGGTAAAAATAAACCTTAATAAAAGGGCTGAAGAGGCTTAATGGGAAGTGGAAATGCAAAAAGGAAATAAAAAAAAGAGACCTCTGTTAGGATGAGCCTCTTCAGAGAGGAGGGGACACAATGGGATGTCTCTACTTTGACTTCCATTGCTGTCTTTCTGTAACAGGAGCTTGGTCCTCCAGGTTGCAGCTATGGCAGCACTGGGAGAATTCTGAAGTGTTTGGCTCTTACTTAACAATGGACTCAGATGTGACTAGGCAGGCACAAAGGATAGCCATAAAGTGAAAGCACTGTGAATGGCCCATTTCCAGTTCCCAACACTGATGCTGGTTTTGCCAACAGCTATCAGCACTTTGTTTTCCTGTCTTGCCCTTTTTAAGGACTCTGGAAGAAAAGTTATCCAAAAATGGGCATAACTGCCCCTACTGTGTTTTCCTATGTCTTCAACACACTGAACCTCAGTCTGCAAGCAATAAGCATCTCCTAGTTGATAAGTGGATGCTTACAAGTTAAGACAGGCTCAGAAATTATCTTAAAATATCTATTTGAAAACTTTGAAAATCTTAGTAGTGGTTTCCATCTCCGGCTTTGCAACTTTAGACTCCTGGTAGATAGTCCACCAATCTGGCTTCACTTTACCATGAGTTTCCACCCCTGGAGGTGCTCAGGCCCGGGTTGGACAGAGCCCTGGGCACCCTGACCTAGTACCTGGTTTAGTGGTTGGCAACTCTTCTTGCAGAAGGGGCTGGAACTGGATGATCTTTGAAGACCCTTCCAACCCAAACCGTTACATGATTTTGTGATTCTCCTGGGAAGGTGTTTCTCAGGAGTCTGGGGTGGTTTATGAGACAGGTTTATGAGATAATCTTCAGCCCCTATTTTCTTTCATTTTGCCAGAGTTCTTCCATCTATTTTGTTTTATTTTATTTTATTTTATTACTATTTTTATTTTTTTACTATTTTTATTTTATTTTATTTTATTTTTTTCCATCAGTGCTTGTCATCTAATGGCTGGTGAGGAAAGAAAGACCAGCTCCACCACCCAACAATAGCAAACTGCAACATAGTAGGAGAACTCTCTATGTCAGCATAAACTGAAGCAAAGAGTATGCTAAAACAGTGTCATGACACAACTCCCTCTGTGTTTATGTATATATCTGTCTCAAACAGCTCTGAGCGAAGCAAACTAGCTGGAGGGTGAAAGTCCTCCAAGTGGGACTGTGGCTGTCTGATAGGAACAGCACTGCAGATCTGCAGAGCAGCTGTCCTCCTCCAGTGCCTTATCAAAGGAGGATTAAGCCTGTCTGCTAGTCTGGGACTGTGCCTATTTGCAGGGCTCCTGGGAGGTCAAACTGCCATTTGCCTGATAAAGGAGGGCTCCTGGAGGCAGGATCCATAGGCAGTGTCGCCAAGATGGAGCTCATCTCATCTGGCCCATCCCAGCTCTGAGCATTGGTCCTGCTGCCCTAGGTATGGAGCAGCCCTGGGCACTGAGAAGCAGTGCCATGATATAAGTGTTCTGGATTGGAATTTAGAGCAGCTTCAGTAGGTGGCATGTATAGGCTGGAGTGCCTGGTGACCTGAATCACAGCACAGTCCATCTCTGTCCTGTGGTTCCTGCCAGTGCAGGAGATGTACTTAAGCACCAGGACCCAGCAACAAAATCCAAAACCCTGGCATCAAAACGAGGAGGAAAGGATGGAAAGGCTCAGAGGTTTGAGCTCAAAGGAGAAGATAAATGTTCTGGATGCTGTAGGGCACTGCAGCAGTTCTCCCCTGTTTGGTAGCTTCCTACTATCAGCTGCCAGACTGATCAGTTTTGCCTGGACTGGAGGCACAGAAATGCTAGGAAGAGCTGAGCATCCCCTGCCCCATGGAGGGAGTGGAGGAGAGGGCAAAGCAGGAAAGGTGAGATAAAAACATTTTTACTTCAAATTAAGTCTCCTCTTGATCCATGCAAACATTACCAGTTGTGCTAGTGGAAATGAATGCAAAATCCTTACAGAAAAAGAAAAAAGATGGTTAAGAAGTCAGGGAGAACAGGGTACTGAGGGGAAGTGAGTGTGTACGGTTCTGCACAGGGCTGGCCCAAGAACTGTGCAAGGAATAAGACAGAAGGTGGCATGTCCTAAGGTCACAAGGGATTCACTCTGTTTTTTAAAATGAAGCTAAGATAGGAGAGTAAAAAATCCAGCAAGGAATAATAATTAAAATGTCCCAGAGCAGAGACAGAGCAGTGAACGCAGGCAGTCTGACAGTTTCAATTTTCACTTAGACAGGATTTCTCAGGACTGATAGCCTTCTCCTCCTGCTGACAAGCATCTCTCACTGCTCTAAATCCTAGACCCAGCGGCTGCTGCTCTCCTTCCTGCCCTCAGCAGTGCCAATGAGCCCCTATAAGGTGGTGGCAATGGCGACAACACTGTCTCATACTGCCAGAACAACTCAAAGTGGAAGAGACAGTGGTGTGAGGCAGTAGTCTAACAGTCAGCATCACCTGGGTAAAACAAATGCTTTTGCACTGGGTTAAAATGTCTGAGCAGGGCTGTGCTAACAACACTCCTTACATGGGTTGTTCTGTCCTCTGTGACCACAGGGATGCTGCCGAAAAGGAAAACAAGGGGAGATGCTGAGATGGGGGAGACATTGTGAGGTCAGGGTGCTGCTGTAAAATAAGAAAACGGATCAAAGAGGTGGGCCATGCTGGTAAACACTGGCATTCAAACTGCTGGACATGCATTTCCCTGCTTCTCTCTGCATTTTTAGTGTCAGGATGGGAGAACACTGACTAGTACCACTGCGTAGGAATCCCTTGAAGATTTAACCTCTCATGTTAAGGAGTGTTAACAACACTATTACTGGAGTGGAAGAAAAAGAAAAGTGAAATGGCCCATACTGAGCCTCAGGAGCTCTAACTCCGCCCTGAGCTCGAGTGCTGGATGTTTAAACCATGGCTTTGCTTCCCTTTGCCTGACAATGCCTTCCCAGTTCATTAATATTCAGAGCTAAACCTGGGGGGGTTCAAGAGAAGTCAGAGATCAGAGAGGGTGCAAACTCAGAATCAGAGATGGACCTGAACCAAACCCCTGGGTCAGACCAGGATTCTGATAAAGAACAGGCAGGCGGGGTGAATTTTGCAGCTCAGCCCAATCTATAATTCATTATGTATCGCTGGTATTTCTAAGAAGGCTACAGCTGTGATATTTAAATGCCAAACCTTTGTGCATCTTTAGACTCATACTTCTGTTGTTGTTTTTGAGAAGCTGAAATAGTTTTCTCTCCACCTTGTTTCCAGAGAAAACCAGAGAGTGAGAATGTGTTGGCAGCATCCTGGATGGACTTTTTTCTTGCTATTGTAGCATCCAGGACACTCTGAACTAGTGAGCCTGAAGCTCCATCTAAAGACCACTTCATCCTTAATTTCAAGGTGAGCGGGTAGAGAAAAATCCGACACCTTCCAACCTCAACAGGACAAATACTGTGTTCTCTATGGGTTATGAATGTCTTTAAGGCATGAATTCTGTGACACTTCATTCCTATGAACAAAGAGAATGAAGAGGTGTGAACTGATATCACCCACTGAGCATATGAGGAGGCTTCTGTGGTAAATAGCTTGAAACAGTATAAGGGGAAAAAGGAGAAGAGGAGCTGGAGAAGATTTTGGCAGTGCAGGGGAAACTAAATCATAGAACCACAGAACTGTTTGAGTTGGAAGGGGCCCTTAAAGGCCATCTAGTCCAACTACCCTGCAATGAACAGGGCGTCTACAGCTCAATCCCATCTATAAATGAAAAGTATCTTTTTCTGTCTCTCATCCCTTGTCAGGTCTGTCAAAGAAATTTATGAGCGTTCTGGGGGCTGATAATTTTTTATATTAAAAAATATGCATATATGCAACAATTAGTTGAAATTCTTCACAGAAAAGCTCAAGCAATGTATTCACTGACATTTAACCTCCACTCCCTGCAATCAAAGTCTTTTAAATAGAGATTGCATCAAATTTGATTCCATTTTGGCAGTTATATTTCTTGAAAGGAAAAGAAAAATAATAAGAGGGAGAAAAAAATCTGAAGTGAAACAGGCTGTGACAAAGCAATATGTATCTGCAGAGGAGAAAAAAAAGAAAAGCCTTCTAAGAGCACTAGAATTAAGATGTCAAGGAACAGAACTCAAGGTAAGGAATGGGAGAAGGAAAGAAAAATATCAGGAGAAATAACGATGGGGTTAAAATACAGTGATAATATCCTCCATAATGCCCTGAGCCACAGTCCTGCTATGCCCTGATGAGAATCAGGCACAGTCAATGGAGGGCTGGGGACAGCCACAAAGCCACGGTACTGTGGGAGACATGGCAACATCAGTTACTGATATTTTTCCTTCAGACACAGCATTAAGCAAGCAGTTGCAGCAGGGTATGAGCTGAAGACAGGCTGAATGGATAAACATTCTGCCTCTCATAAAAGAAAGTGAGCTAAAAAGCTGTGTTTAGTCTGGAGGCAGCTGGCTCACCTGGAGAGGGGCAGCTGTGTTAGCCAAGGCTACTCTGCAGAACCTTTATGTCAGTCCCCCCTCCATCAGTATGAGCACAGTATCCACTGCTTTTCATATTTTGATTCATACACCTGCCACAAGTTTCATCCCGAGACACAGCCTGTGCTTATAGGGGACTATAGCTTGAGGATCCCTCAACACCCAAGCAAGGAACTGCTTATCTCATACAACACCCCCATCACAGGGCACGTGCTGCATTGTTCTGCAGCTTTTTGGGATGCATTGGGTGGATAGCCTATCTCCCTCCAGAGCCTGGGAAGCCTTTTGGGACCCAGAGGAATGAGAAGCTCTGTAAGATGCTTTTACCATTATTAATGGGAACACTTGTATTGAGAGGGAGATGGAGAGGAGATTTGGGAAACGTGAGACCTGTAAGTCCCGATTCCAGCAGCAGGGGGTTATAGATACTGGCTATGCTAATCAGCAGCAGAAGAGGAAAGCCACCCAGGGAATTGCGATTTAATTAAAGATAGCTGCCAGGGAGGAAAAAACAAGCCTAACAAACTCTTTGAAGGAGCATACAGTAGGAAAAGTTGCCAAGACCAAGCAGGGGAATGATCTTAACTTTGGCAGGAGGAAAGTTGTGAATAGGTGTCAAAATCCCTCTGCTGGGTGTTTTCTCCCAACCTTCAGTATGGAAAATGGTGGCATCTGTGCAGGCAGCACAGCTGGAATGGGATGGCAGCTTACATGAGAATGTAAAGTCCTGGGCAAGT
This sequence comes from Odontophorus gujanensis, assembly GCA_013399175.1. Classification (NCBI taxonomy): domain Eukaryota; kingdom Metazoa; phylum Chordata; class Aves; order Galliformes; family Odontophoridae; genus Odontophorus; species Odontophorus gujanensis. The sequence goes on along the minus strand of VXAB01008825.1, from coordinate 34,789 downwards.
TCATGAAGGAAAGGCGACTTCAGCTTGAACTTGCTTGCTAATGCTTGACAACTCTTCATTTCAGTAATGAGGCTCATTTCAGAAAGCTAGAAGTCCCATTTACAACTTGTGGATCTTTGATTTTAGATTATTATTCCATTGGACATGTTTGAACATCTCATCCCTAACAGGATGACATCCCTCTCTCATCTAAACCTGTCACCAGTTAACAGGCTTTGGTGCTGTGAGAAGCTCCAAGAGAAGACAAGGATGTGGAGCAGTGGCTTCACTCCTCAGTAATCATTTATGTTATCAGTCATCCTCAAATCCCAGCACAAACAACACCCACAGGGGCAGAAGCATGGCCGATGCCAACGCTGCGCTCTTGGCAGGTTAGATATACTGCTTCATTTTACTTCTGGGCTCCAGGCAATATTAATTTTTTAAAGCAAGGTTAGAACTCAAACATTTGTCAAAGGCGTCGCTCACGAAGCTGAGATCCATCTCCTTCCTCTTGCCACTCCCTTGTTGTTTTTTTTTCCTACCTCTTTTGTCTTAAACTACTCTAACGTGCCCCAGAAGTCAGAGCTCTCCTCTTTGCTGACCCTCTTGGCTAAACCATCAATCACTGTTTATCATCCCCTCTAATAGAACAGGAGATGGCTTTTTCAGAGGAAACGCCGAACTGTGATCTCCAGTGGAGGTGGCCACGTCCTTGATACCAGAAGCACAGAGAGTGAGTGAGATCCCATCCAGAGCCAGCCCTGGGGCAGGAGCTGAGCTGGAGGGACCATCACGAATGATCCTTGGGCCCAGACTCTGCTGGTAGCAAACCCTGGCTGAGATCTGGATGGTATCTCCAGGATATCAACATTCAGAAGCAGACTGGTGCGAGCTAACTTTTTCGTGAGTGGCATTGAGAGGTTGTTGTTGACTTGTTTTTCCTTCCTTTTTTTTTTTTTTTTTTCCTTGTGGTCCTTTCTTTCTCTCTTTCTTTCCCTTTTCCCACTCTACCTTAAAGGGAGAATAAATTAAGAGTTTATCTGTAATTTTCTCAGCAGGACAACTTCATTGAAGTGCCAGGCAGGATCCCCCATTGTATAAATCAATGCATTTTATCACAAACCTGGGTCTTCTGGTAATAAACTAAACAAGAGCTGCTGCTTTCCTCATGGATGTAATCAGCAAACAGGTGAGCACAAGAGCTTTCCTTGTACTAATGGGGCGAGGGGGGAGGCAGTTAATTTGGCCTGGACTGCGGATTTAGCCTCTCCTGCAGCAGAGTTATTCCTGCAGTTATCTCTCCAAGTCCAGCCTCTGTGACTTTCTGTCTTATTTCCAGTCCAGACATGCTCTGGAAACCATTACCATATTCATAAAGCTACCTGGACTCACAGAGCATGCATGAAAGAGTAAGAAAGACCTATCTATTTTACCAGCTGTGCAGTCAGCATCTGTAAGTGAGAAAAGGAGAAGAGGAAGGAAGGAAAAGAGGTTATTCTGTATTCGCTGTGTGGGAAAAACATGTGTGACCCTTCAATGGCAGTATTCATTAACACAAGGAAGCAGAGATACCCATACTGGACAAGCCAATCTGCCCCTCAGGGCAAGTAGCAGCTTATCACATACCCCTGTTTGGATTTATTGCATTGCCAGGAAACATTTCTGTGAGTGTGTCTGTCTTCAGGCAAGTGGAGAACATGGGTTGAGATAAGGAGATTTAGGATACAGGGAGCAGAAGGAATCTTTGTTGCAGGTTCTAATTCCAGGCTCAGACATGGGTTTAATATACGACTTTAGCCAAGCAAGAGGATTGTAATGGTTATAACAGAAGTATATTTCCTTTACCAGGTAATGAGCATTGGTAAGAGTCCTCAAATCCTTGGACAGAAGATATTCAGGATCTAAAAATTATGATCACAGCTATTCTAAATGAAAGCCTCCTGGTGTGTCAACACTTTTATCTCCGTTATCACTCATCTAATTCTTTAGTGGTGTAGTAGTACTGAAGACAAAGATGTTCTTGAATAAAACTGTACGAATTATATCATACAACTTCAAGGCATTATTGCAAAGAGTCCATCACTTGGCCTGGGGCACTGAGTACACCAGTTCTACAGCAAGGACATTTGGGGAGCGTGTCTCATCAGGGAAGCCTGCAGGGGATTCCCATTCCTCTCAAGCTCACATGCTCAGGTTTTAGCTAGGGTATCTCTTTCAGCTCCTGAGAATGCAGTTTCATCTTCATCTTTGAAGGGAAGATGATAGAGTGATTATAATGCCATCTCTCACATATGAGGTGGGAGAACCAGCTACACAGGGATGGTTTCCAGTACAGAGGAGAGGTCATATTTACGGAGTATTTAGTGGGTCTGAGAAGTGTTGGCTAAAAAAAAATCACTGTAAAGGTTAGAGAGAAAAAAAAATCTTTTTCAGGCTTTTTAGACTTGTCTTTGTGTAGTAGAACAGACATGAAGAAGATAACACTGAGAGATGATTCACTTTGCTTGCTCTGGTGAGAGCAGATCGGCAGCTACTTACACCCAGTGTAAGAAAAAAAGGAAAAAAATATTGATCCAGAGTTCCCACATCTATGATCTACATCCTTGTGTTTCCCCTAAAGAAAATTTATGGCTCCCCATCAGCAGTAAATCAGAGGACCGACTTTCCTGCTCCTTCTCAGACAGATGCTCTGTTGTACAACATGAGAGAAAGTCCCCAAAGTGTGGAGGATATGAGGGTTTAACACACGGGCAGGTTTGGATAAATGTTCAGAGCAAGGAGGAGAAAGACAGATCAGCTGCCAACCTGGTGGAAAATAGCAAGCTTTTCATTACGTTTAATGCATTTGCTAACTGTGGATCTATAGAATGCTAGTGTATAAATAGAGAGTTATTTATACTAATATTTATAAATATATGTATAAATATGACTTTGTAAATATATATTTATTAAACTAAATAAATACATATTTATAAATGGATATTTAATGCATTTAATAAACATACAGATCTTGCTGCCATGCTGGAGGATAAAACAAGGTGAAGAGAATTGGAAGTCAGCCTCAGCAAATAATAACCTTAGATTGACACTTTATTCCTAATGGATTGCAAAGCTCTGTTTTACTCTAATTTACACTGGTGAGAGATCTGGTTGTGATGTGCAGCAGCCTCTGAGATGAGATACAGTAACTGTGTAACCAAAATAGCAGCACCACAGCTGAGTGCCTCCTAAAAAGTAAAATACTATTTTTTTTTTTCAGTGAAACTTGGACAAACTTCGCAGCTTGGGTGAAATGATTCTAGTTTATAGTGAGTAAAGTCCTAACCACAGAATCCAGCTGAGAGGATGTCTGTATTAAAGATCTGTATACAGATATATAAGCTTTTTTGGAGTTAGTTAACAGCAGGTTGGAATTTGATGAGGACTATAAAGCCCTGAAAAAAAATGGAATAAATCTGCCCATTCTGAAGAGTTTTGCTAGATTAAAGTGAGCTTGGGTATGGTTACAGCAGTACTGGAGGAGTTCAGAGAGGCAGGCAGGTGGTTTTGACCCCAGGGTTAGTTTAGCTGCTCTTGTAAAATGAGAAACAGGAGCCCAAATTATCCACTCCTTTGTGATTGAGTCGGGTGAGTGACATGAAGGTAAAATTGAATGAGAACTGAGATACTCAATGAAGAGGAATGATGGAGATAAGAACAGTACTGTTTCCTGTGTGACAGAATTATTAAGGATGGAAAACACCACTAAGATTCCCCAAGATCCAACCCAAACCCACCCCACCATGCCCACGGACACATCCCTCAGTGCCACATCTCCACGGTTCCTGACCATCCCCGGAGGTGGTGACCCCACCACTCCCTGTGCAGCCTGTGCCAGTGCATCACCACTCATGCCTAGTAATGACAGAGGGAAATCCAGCCAGCTTTGCCATTACCTTTGCCACAAGCAGGAGGTCATTCAACCAGCTGCCATCTGAGCAAGATCATTGCTGTGCTGACTGAAAAGCAACCAGCACCTCTTTCATCAGTGAGATTTAAATCCCAGCTCTTCTCCCCACTCCAAGGTTTCTCTAATGCCCTTGGCCTCTTGATGGGAATAGCTGAAATGTAGTAAGCTCACCAGTTTGGAATTGTTATTTCTGTCATGCTCAGCAGGAAAACAGAGCACTGCTGGGTTTAGTAACTGGATTAAAACAAACTGCAGCTCAGGATTTGAACTCAGGCCTCTTACCTTTCAGCTGCGTGATTTAACCGAAGTCCATCTTCTCTCTCCATGAAGGAGGAGGAACATCATGGCATCAACATCTGTCTTCAGCACACGCTGCTCTGGGCTTGTTTCGCATTCTGGATGGATCTGTGAATGAACACTTTTCAAATGCTATCAATATTTTATGAATTTCTATCCACTTACTTTAATGGGGGATTGTAAAAGCATTTAACCATATTACACCCAATCTCTCAGACACTGCATTATTTCAACGGAGCTATTTTATTAGAACCAACTGGCAGAGTTTCTGTGATTTTGTTTAAATATATATATGAAATATATAATACCATATATCTCAAACCAGATGAAATCAGATACCAGGAAAGGGGAAGCAGCCATGGAAACAGTGCGTCGCAGGTTTGTTCTGATGTACCGGGAACGTTTCATTTGCTGTGCATGGCTGCATGCAGACTTCTTAAGTGATTGTTTTTATAGACTGGGCTGAGACTGAGCCTGGCTGTCTGCTGCACTCTCTCTCCTTCCCACAGCACTAAATCCAGATGCAAACACATGGCATGGTTCAGAAACACAGCTATGCAGAGTCCCTGATGTTTGGCCTGAGATGTCCCTCTGTGAGGACATCACTGGTTCCCTGGCAGGGACTCAGGTGAGATATTATTTTGCATCTGCCAGAAACCAGTGGGAACAGGCAGGAAAGAAAGTTTCCATCAGACATGTCAAATGCAATTCTTCCAGGTCTACTTCAGGTTTTTGCCAAGAGAGCCAGCAGTCACAGACCTGATGCTTTCCTCCCACTTGATTTGGCAATTCATGGGACAGATGTGCTCCAGGACAGTCAGACAGAAGGCTGCTTCACTCATCAGAAGACAAAGATGCCACTTTCTTCTCCTCCTTGCATTCCATCCACTCATTGTTTCGTAGCCCATAGGCTGTTCAAAGCTTACCAAGTTGATTTTGACCACATCATTGTTGGGTAAATGAATTTACGATCAGCCAGCCCTCCTTACAAATGCCCATTCTGTATCAGACAGGAGGACTGGTGATTGTCTACCTTCCACCATGCAGGACAGTGAGTTGTTCTGATCAAAGAAGCACTGATTTTACTGGCATGATTTATTCAAACCAGAAGAATTACAACAGGATCACTCTTGCACAACACAGTAATCGCAGGTCAGGGGCAACTTCTCCCATCAAAGACACTGACTCTGAAGCCTGGGATGCTGGAAGATTTTGCCCTTACTCATTCCTCCTGCTGCCCTCAAAATAAAGCAGCTGTTCAGCTATACCTAAGGACTTTGTAATCCATGTCAGAATGACAGCACACAAGTTTCTCTTATTGGCTGTGCCTTTTGGGTCTCTGCTGTTCACATACCAGAAAGAGCAGCATTGCAAAGCCAGCCTTATTGTTCATTAGCATCAGTTATTAAAATATTGGACATCTCTTCTTCCAGATGGCAAACTGAGTTTTATATAGCATTCCTCACACAATGGTTCAATATATTTTTTTAAGCTCTTTCCTGACAATTACCTGTAAATCACAAATAAAGCATCACATAATTTATTTATTTATTTGTTTGTTTGTTTGTTTTATTCATTTTTTGGTGGGACAAATGACATAAAAAATTAGTTTTCCTCCTGTGGTTTTATTTTTATTTATTTATTTATTTTGTGACTGCTTCAACACTCAGCCAAGAACTCTTCTTCTCCATGCTGATATTCAGACTAGGTTTTTCTCTACACTGTGACTCCTAACCAAAGTCAAAGAAGTATAAAGTGTAAGAAAATCAGAATTTCTCCTTCCATCTGTCCAGAAAGGAAGGTCACAAACTACAGTAACTTCTGGACCGATTCATCAAACTCTTGGAAGTCACAACTCCCAGATTAAAAGAGCAGTGATTGATGATACTTTTTCCAGGGGTTACATTGGAAAAATGTGCTCCTTATAATGGAAACAGAGAGGAAATTAGTTCTCCTATCTCTCTTGAGTTTTAGTGGAAGTGGAAAACTGTAGATAAGAAGCTAAATCCCAATATCTCTCCTCCAAAAACCTGCCCACTGAGCCTGAGTTCTTTAACCACCTTCTTCCCTTTACACTTTCTCTACATGCATGACTCTAGATGACTCTGAAAGTGAGTTACTGTATACCTCTGGATAGTAGTGGCTTACTGACATGAGAATCAGATGCTTTTAGCACAGACATTTGGTAATATCTTTTAAGATTTCTGGAACACTAGTCCAGGCCGTCATCCCAAATTTCACAGACATCTTATCTGACTTTTAACAAACATTACATGTTTCCATATGCCAAATTAAAGAATTTCACACTTCTTTGCCATGCATTGTTGTGAGGTGATTGGGCACTGTAGTGATAGAATTTAGAGAAAGTATGAAAACATTTTGCAATATGACTCATTAATGCCTCATACCCCTCAGTGTACCTGAGTAAAGTCACCCTGCTGGAATCCTTCTCTCAAGGAAAAGGAGTTGGAGAAAAAGAAAGGAGCTATAAAAGTCTGGCCCAGATAAGATGTATGCTCTTAAACATAACAGGGAGGTTTATAGCTGTGAAAGACTCCTCATACCCAATCCCAGTGACAAGGTTGTTTTGACAGGGCTGTTTTGACAATGCTGAGAGGAGTGAGATCAAAAGACACTGATCTGTTAAAGGACTGGACCCACAAAGAAGAAGAGGACAAAGCTGTCAAGAGACTGACATAAAGCCAGGGGCTTCAGCAAGCAGGTTCCCCAGGAGAGCAGATGACACCGAGACAAAATAAATGCAAAAGAAAGACATTATGGGCACAGAGATTTTATTTCAGCTTTCTTCTCCAAGTACGGGGGTTGTTTTCAAAACCAAATATGATTTTCATTGTAAAGAGAAGCTGCTTCTAAGCTCTGGCTCTCTGTTACTTGCTGGAGGCTCTGGGAGGTGGGGTGGAAGCTACGGCTACCACCATCTCTGCTGATGTGCTAAGAAGTGTGGTTAGGAAGGATTTGATCTGGTTGATAGGTCCAACTGTAGGGTGTGTTTGGAAGGGTTGTTCCTTTGGGAAAAGTTTGCTGGTAGGATTTGCATCCCAGACTAGGGGGGAATCCAAGCATCCCACTCTTGTGATGTTATACAGCGCACTGCAGAAGTTCCTTCCCCTGCCTTCAAGAGAATGCTTAAATGAGCTTGTTTCTTTTACAGATGAATACTGAATAATGAAAACCAGAGAAATAAAAAGGACAGTTTGCCAAGCAGTACAGTGACAGCTGAACAGCTGAAGAGGTGGAAACCTGTTTCCGTGGCCCCAGTCAGGTCTTGGTTGTCACGAGGATCTGGGGCAAAATCCCACCTCTTAGCAATACTGCTGGGGCATGCCTGCTTGGGATGTATCCACTGCTCACAGAAGAAATCCCTGTACATGTCATGTGCTGACATGAAAGCCAAGACATGTTAAATATGAAAATGATCACAGCTTAGATAAGGGACGCCCAAGCCAGTCTGAGGAGTCCTGGGTGTTAGCCAACAAGTAGCTTAAAACACAAGATGAACAATTATCCAAAGACAGATCAGTGCCATGCAGTTTCTACTAAGACGTCAGGCTGTCATTCCTCCACTTGGTAAACACCACCTGCACTACTTCAGAAAAGCAGTGGCTTCCCTATTTCTCCCATTTTACAAGGAAATCTACGACACCACCTTGGGGCTTTCTAACCATTATTATGCAGTTGTAACATCTAGTGCATAGGCCTTCCTTTTCACCCCAGTGCTTCCCTCCTGCTCCTTAGCTCCAGCAGCATGCATAGCCCTGTGCTGGCTGTCTCTCAGCCCCATAGCCTGGGCATCAGCCCAGATCACAGTCTGAAGCCTCACATCCAGACTAGAAGCCTTTTTCCCCATAACATCTCTAAATAGATGTGACCTTTCCTCCCCTGCCTTGCAGCCAAAGCTTTTGTCCAGCTTCTCACTTCATGTCTCATAATGACTGCAGGGAATAGCCTTTCCTCTGGGATTAATAAACACAGCCTGGCACCACTCTCACATCTTTCCAGGATACGGAAGCACAGATCCCTTCCCCATTGCACTGCAGTCAGTGTGTCTTCTCTCCATACACTCCCCTCTGTGGCACCTCTTCTCTATCACTTCAAACATATGTTGCACATACGTGCTTTCGCAGTCCATCTTCACCCACCCTCTCCCTCATCTGTCACTCAGCCTGGGAATGTTCATTCTCACCTCCAATTGGCCTCCAGTGCCAGTCTTCCCTCGCCCACTGCTTCCATCTTCAAACGCGCTCTCCTTGTGTTCATCCCGTGCTCTCTTTGACATCCGCAATGTTATCTTGTCATCCTCCCCCAAATCCTTTCTTAAATCAAACTCATCAACATGATGTCTGCAAAAACCATGACAATTACTCTGCTGGCACTGGTCTCTCACTCTGACCCACTTCATCTCATTACTTCCTTACATTCCCATCTGTCTCATGCACTTCTTACCTTATGTAGATACATAGAAAACTCTTTGAAAGTGATTTTGATGCTTTATGTATGACACTTATCATATATACAACTCAGACCTAGCTTAAGATGAATAGTGACATGGAAGCAACACAAGATAATTGCATGTCACTTTCCCTAAGTGGAAAAATACTACTTCAAATTTCTGTGAAATTGGATTCTCATTTGCCTTCACTTCATGGCCACAATTGTGCCTACATAACATTCAAGACAGTGATGCTCCAGCCCTCAGTATTGCTCTGAGATGTTACTAGAACATGAAGTATTGCTTAAGTATCTCTGAATTTGTGTGTATTTTTGCAGAAATTATGTTCTTTCCAATTGATGGCTTGTTAGAAAGAATACAGTTTGATTCTGCTACCCAAGAGGAAAAATCTAGATATAGATAGGAGGGGATGTGTCAGGGGCAAGTGAGAATAAATAGTAAGAAATTACCCTTGGATACTAGAACATATCATCCCATATTCCTAAAAATGGGAGTGTTTTTGCCTAGTTGTATAACTGGCAGCAGCATCTGTCACTTCACCAGAATAGCAGCCATGTCCTGGTTGAGAAAACAATGTGCAGGGGGAGCTTGTTCTTTCCACACGCACCCTGGACAAATCAGACACCAGTCACTCATTTTTCCTGTTAATGCTTTTTCTGGATGCTGCAATAACGACAGTGTCTTTGTTCTGTGCTTCCTGGCCTTGTATGCCTTTGTCTATAGCAGGTTGTCACTGTGGAGTAAATTTGGAGCTGCCCTCCACCCCAACTAGTCTGTGCCGGACCTTTGCAAGGGAGAGGCTTTCTTGGAGAATTATTTCTCATTCAAGGCAGCAAACATTTCAGCCTGTGGCAGTCTCTCATCACTCCAGCCACCTGGTGTCTTGCATCTGAAATGCTAACCAAGCCAGGGAGTCAGGCTCTGTTTCCTTCGCTCACTGCTCTGCCCTGAAATAACAGGTCTGGGACGGCAAGGAAGGGTCGGGGAAATAATAACCCATCTCCCCCGTCATTTGATGGGACCCCTGCTGTTTGCATGTCCATCAGCTTCCTGGCAGGCAATCACAGAGCACTTAAAGCCTTTGGTCCAGTCTTTCACTGCAAACAGAATTTTTGTAAAGCATTCCCTGAGCTCCCAGAGCCTGAAGGCCCTTTGGACTGCTCCCCACGAGGAAGTAGGGAAAAACACAACAGAAGGAGCCAAGGTGAGCATCAGACTTGCTGAAAACCCTGTCCTGGAAACAAGAGTAGCTGCCAAGGAACTGAGAGTGTGGATCTGACTCTGGCTTCATTCTAAGAGCAGCAAAGTGACCCGAGGGCATCAATAAACTATGAAGCAAAACTCCAACCACACGGCACTGTGCATTTGAATAATGTCTACTTAGGCTCAGAAATGATATAATTTCTCTAATTGAAACACACATCCACCACATCTTCCATTTGTGCTAAAACCACATTTAAGGTGAGTTCATGCTACCGAGCAGAAGAGAATTGAATTTGAAATGAAAGCATCCACCTGCAAAATCAAAATCACTGTGTTTTGTATTGGAACAACATTAAAATGGATTTTGCAAGAGGATCTCAGATCAGCTCAGCTGTGCTCTGCCTCTGTTCTTTCCCATGTTTTGCATTCCCCAGCTGGACTTCAATTCCCAGCACACACTGTGGTGTTCCCTTGGGTCAGGTGACTGTCACTCTAACATCTCCTGAATCAAGATCAAACTGTTTGCTCACAGACTGAGGTTTCCTAAGGGATGGAAGCTGTTGTTTGAAACAAACCCTTATTATTTAGGCTGTACCTGTAGTTCCGAAAGGAATTGGCATCAAGATTGATTTTATGCGCTGATAGCCAGGGAATATGAGAATTTCTGGTGCTTAGCTTTTGTTCTGGATGCAGAGAAGTACACATTGTTTACCTAGTATATAAATAAGATATTAACATCTCCCCATGAAATCATCAGATGTTATGCAGTTATAAGAAAGCAGCAGGAAATAGTGAGCTAGCTCTTGTCCCTAGAAAACAAAGTTTGGGATAGCTTCAGATTCTACAAAACCCTGTTGGTAAATTTTAAAATAGCTCTTCATCTATCTCACGAATTTTTGCCAGGCAGTTGTAAAAAGAGCCCTTGCTTCCAACCTGCCTGATGTGTTTGTTAGCTTCCGTAACTAGATTCTGAATGTACACTTCCCCCTTATTTGTTTGCAGCTGTAATCCCCAACAGTATCTAAATTGGATCCCAGGAGTCCAAAACATTGTCTGTTTCAAGAAGCATGCCAAGTCTGGACAACTCTAGCAGATATACGTGTGGATATCACATATATAGTCTCTGAAGCGGTTTTTTGGAGAAAAAAATTTGAATTTATTTCACACAGGAATAACACATCTATCTGTCGGAGAGATAGAGACATTCCACATAAGTATTCAGCTTTCATAAATTAATGAATGCCATTGATTGAGTTTATCCTAGTAAATTAAAGAAAGATCTTGCAATTTTAGAATAGAAAAGGTACATTTCCTCACATGTACATTACCATCTGGCGTGGAGATGTATTAATATCTTGCAATATTTAGGTCATAAATCAAATCTAAGCCCTTATTGCACATCCAGAGAAAATTACTTTCTAGTGACATATGGCATAACCTTCAACTTCTATAAATTAATAAAATTCTAGCAAATCTACTTAAATTCAGATATTTTGTATCCACATTTTATTTTTATGGATGCTGCTCACCACTCGTACCATTGGAGGTCTTAGGTCAATACTGAGAGTTTATTCCAGAGCTAAAGGAAATTACCTTTCAGTAACCCAGGGCACAAACTTTGGCTCCCAACAGTCAACGAGGAGTTCTGATCTTACGGCAGCTGATACATACAGGACACCAAAATTATATGCTGGGTCTCATTTAAGGGTTTTTGGAAGGAGCACTGTTACAGTTGACTATGGAAATGTTTGGCAAGGGAATCAGTTTGTTGAATGGTGCAGATTTAACATTTGTCTTCCCAGAATTCCCCTGTTACAATGCTCGTTCCTTCTTTGTGTCTGTAACAGACTCTTTGTGACCTTAGAATTCATTGCGCAAAAATCAGAATATATGGGCAATTTGTCTTTCATTAGTAGCTGTATTTTTATACAGCTGAGTAACTGCTCAGAAGGGACAAAAAATCTTGCTTTGAGGTGTCTTGGTTAAGTTCTGCTTTTTAAATTGATATATTTTTGTAAATTATTGTAAAAACCATGTTTGCCTGAATCATATTTCTCCGTGGTTGTTGAGCAAAGCATCGCTGAAGTTTGTGGCTTTCAAGTTAAGCTGTTGGGACTTCAATCTATTAGTGTAAAATTAGAAACAGGAGACACCATGTGGTGCACATCTAATCTGTCCTGGCTCCTTGTCTGCTCTTGCAGGTCTTTCCCCAGTCCACAGCTTCTGTTCTGCTGCCATGTTGAACCTGTCTCTTCGCCCCAAACCTCTCCATGCATTCAGTTTTCCACCAGAGTCTGTTTATTTGTTCCACTTTCCCTCAGTTTTGCTGCTGCAAAAAACCCCACTTCCTTGCTTATGCTTTTTCTGCATTTCCATGTCTGTTTCACATCAGGTTGTTTCCTTCCAACCCCCATTTCTACAAGAAAACAACGTAGAGATTGGTTTAGATTTTCCATCTCCTCAAAAGATCAAAAGGCTCATGAAATCCAAAATTCCTCACATACAAATCTCTGCCCTTCTCTGTTAGCAGTGCCCTAGTACTGTGCTTACCGTGGTCATCAGGTTGAATTCTTGCTTTTTCTTTTTTACTGTTGTACTGCTTTGCCTCTCCTTCAGTCTGCTGTTTACATAGAAAAAATGTTATGTCAAGACATAGCATCTTTCTCTTGCACACACCCACTTCTTCAGTTCCTTCTGTCAGATGAGGTGGCTGGAATTTGAGGTTGTCAGTGTTGATGTCACAAATTAGAGGCTCATTTTTAACAATAAGAGCAATTAGTCATCGGAGCAGGTTCTAAGAGGTAAAGTGAGTCAGCCTCTTTTGTGAAGCTGACTAACATTTCTAAAGGTTGTATTCTGAAATTAAAATCATAAGTTCTTGGGCTTGATGAGAGAACCACTGTATGAGCTCCTGCAGTTTGTGTTTTGCAGCAAGACAAGCTGCAATCATCCTAATGGCTTCCTTTGGCCTTTAAAAGGTATGTGATTTCTGTCCTTGGTGAATTTCAAGCTCAATTTTAAGGATTGTCACAGATTTCCTCCTGTCCAACTTTGTCTTGCTTTATAATCTCTGCTCCTCATACGTCCTGTGCTTTCTTTGCTCCTCCCAAAGAATTTTCTTCATAGATTTTTCAGTAGTTTGTAGTTCAGTAGATTACTGCATGGAGATCTTTGTGTTTGACTTCTCTTGATGGGAATTTGTAACTGCCTGAGCTCATTAAATAACTCATTCTATATCTCTTTGGGCTCAAAGACTGCAACTCCAGACAGCATAGAGAAGAATACAGAAGATTGCTGAACTACTCATCTCCCAGTCTTCCAGTGTGCTCATGACTGATCTTAACCCAGACTAATCAGATATACAAAAGAGGATTACAAAGGCTCCCAGTCTGGGGAATGTGTGCGTGAAAAGGAGAAAGAAGAATTGCTTAGGATGGCTGGTGAGGAGCAGTGATAGTTCCTATTCTCTTCCCTGGCATTTATTATTAATGACTTCTAGAGACAGGATAGGGCTTGGATGGTCTCATCTGGCTGATGTGGCATTTCCAGCAGTACAGGAATCTGAGAGGGTGTGATAGCAAATCAATCCACAAAGATAACGGGAATCAATTCCAGGTGATTTTAAAATTCCCTGTAAAACATACACATATAAATCTAACCCAAAGATCATGTATTAATGACGGTCCTTTATCCAATTCAGAAAGTATTTGATATATCTCCTGTTGGGCTCATGCTCCTCTAAATAATGATTCTTCTCCTTTTTTTCCCTCTCAAAGAATTCTGGGCAAATCTATTTCCTACAGAATCCATGGCTGCAACAGAAAGTCAGGCCTCAGGAGGAAACTTTTGCACATTTCTGTAGCTGGTTGGCAATTTATCTCGTCTGACTTCCCCTTCCCTTCCTCTCTAACCCTGAACTCCTGGCTTTAAGTACTCCTTCCAATCAAAGCATTAAAAGTTTAAACAAAACAGAAAAGAAAACTTAAGTTGGATGTCAGGGAAAGATTCCTATCAGTGAGGTCTGCCCGAGCACAGAATAATCTCCTGTTGGGAGCAGTGGGAGTCCATCACTGGGATAGACTAAAACTAGATGAAACTAAAATCAAAATCAATATCATCATTAAGGGAAGCAACCTGAAAGGCTGAGGGATGGACAGGAAAATGTGATGCCCCTAGAGTTTAAGAAAATGACTGTGACCTGCTGTCTGGCATTTAACCAGAGCTTTGATCAGAGTGATACAAAGAAGGTGAAGGATTGCTTTTGAAGCACAAATGCTATATATATATGTGTATGTATTTTTTATTACTTTTTGTGTGCTTAGTTTTCAAACAGTTTTCTGTTTTTGTGGATGGGAAAGGTGTTTGTATGCAGAAAAAGCAATGTTCAGTAAGATATTTAGGAAAAACAGGAGGCATATGAGTGTTACAGTAATTTATTAACTGTGAGTTTAATGAGGAAGAAGAATGAGTAGGATGAGGCTCAAGATCCAACACTGGCCACTGATGGCACTGTCTAATAATGCAAACAGACTGTATGAGCTGTTTCTTGCTGTGCAGCTAGGAGTGACATCTTGTAGAACTTGAATATTTGTTAACTGCCAGCCTCTGTCCCTAACACCTTCTGGCCCCATTATATGGATTAAACTTTGGATCTCCACATCCTTGGAAGAAATGTCCTGCCTGTGCTGAGTTTGGAAATGACTCAAGTGCTGCCATTTAACCAGATGCAGTGGAAGCGTGCATGACTTGAACATACAGAAACAAACAACACACCAAAGCCCAAGTACTCTGTGCTATTTCAAAATGTGTTGCTAAACATTTTTTATTAAGAAATTCTCCAGTTACTAGAGTCCTGCCAACTTTCATCTAAAGCTACCGGAAGCAAATCCCTATAACAGGGCTGAGGTTCCTAGTGGCGAGGAAATATAGGGAAAGGAACCATAGAAACACAACAAAACCAAACTCGAAAAGCCAAAGAACCTGTCCTTTGATGGGAGTAACTCAGTGATCATCTCTCAAACAAACCAGAGTGCTGTACTTTTTGTCATAAGCCTTTCAAACGGTCCAAAATCACCTCTACCCTGTTAAAAATTCACCACCTCATTTCTACTGCAGTATCCCCCCAACACAAATAATTACCAGCCCCCCTGACTTAGCTCCGTGTAGTATCCCACCTCGCTTCCTCCTTGTGCACTGGTTTTTGACAGCCTCTATAAAGGATAGCAAAGTGTGTGTATAAGCTGAAAAATAAAGCCATGTTTTATCGTTCTGACCTTCGTAATGCTAAATGTAAATCAGACAATTGCCTTTATTAATGATTTGTAGACAGCACTACGTGAACAGAACAGTTTTACTTTATCCTGGAAAAAAAAAATATTAAAGAAAAAGCATCTCAGCTCCTGGAGATTGATTCCTGCTGTCAGGAATCATTAGGGTTTTGGTACTTCTGTAGGTGTTGGGCTGTGGGCCCACGTTGGATAATCCTTCAATCCCTAAATCATTTAACTGTAAACATAATCTTTGAGTAACAAAGTTGGTCTTGGGCATCTGCCAACATCTTGGGATGAAGCTTGTCAAATGATTTCTCCAATTGCCTTTGGATGTAAACGGTTTGAAAGCCTGAATGCTTGGCAAAGCTGAGGTTGCTGAATCAGCAGTGAAAAAGAAATATGCACCCACTCTGCTCTGAGTATGTGGAAGCCTGAGATGAAATCCCCACCTGGAGTCCTACCAGCCTCCAGGAAACTTGTGCTCACCCACTGATCCAGCCCACTCACCCAACTCATCTTCTTCCAAGCAGTGGACAACCAAATAGTTCCTCCTAATTAGAGGCTGCATTGGGCTTGGGAGCCATGTGCCACCTTCTTATTGATGTCTTCCTCCATGACAAGGCGGTGGGTCTGAGCTCTTTTTCTGGGAGTTAAAGCCCTGCCTGGCAGACCCCTCATTTTTCTGAGCCACAAACTGCACAGCCTCTTTTCATTATTCCTTTCCAAAACACTGAACACAGAGAGATTTTTCCCAGCACCTCTCTGGTGTAGTCTATCTGGGGCTTTCTCAGAAGGAGATGAAGCTTTCCTGCATTTGTATGGCATGGAGGAAATAGCTGCTTGGTATTGTACATGGCTTATGTTCAGATTTACTGTGATTTGAAAATATAACTGATCTCTTTTTGAAATATGTTTTATTACTTTTCTGTGTATCTCAGCCTAGTCAGGACTTGTCAAAAAATATCCTTTACTTATTGGACATTAGTGAGATTGAGTTGACTAACCATGCAGCACCAAACGTCATGAGACTGGCTTATATTTTTCTCACGTGAAAGCCTCTTTTAGGTATTATACCAAAGGAGACTTTGATGCAGTACAGATTACATGTTTATGGAAGGATTTATAGGAAGGTTGCTTATTTGGAAATACAGATGCCAGAGGAGACCAGCCTTGTCCATCTTGCTGAAAAGTAAAGGATGTTCAGGTATGTTCAGAGTTGCTTCTGTTCCTGGGGCTGCTGAGGGATGACTGGGGCTGCAGCAGCCCTGTTCACCCTTTGCTCAGAGGGAACATGGGATAATGCAGTTGGATGAGAGACCTTTGCTGTCTTAGAGAACAGATTGGAAAATTTGCCTCTGCTTAAATTAAGTGGAAAAGCAGAAATACAAGCTTTAAGCCAAAGGGTAGAAGGGAGAAGGTAGTATCTCCATACTTAGCACTGCATATTTTGCCATGAGCCTAACAAAACTATGATTCTCACAGCAAAGTTAGTGCAGGAAGCACTGTCAGGGTCCCCTGAACTACCCAATCCCTTCTTCTCACTGCCCCTTAACCACACTGTAACACCCACAGGATGCTAAAGGTGTTCCAAAGTTGCTTGCTGCTTTTAATCCCACTGGTCTGAATATCAGGTACTTTACTACGGTTACTTTACCACATCCTTGCACGCCCACTGGATTTCATGCTGATACTTTTCTATTTTCAACCTCATGCCATTCCCCAAATTTTTACCTCCCTTGCCCTAGAGAGGGGGTTCACCTCCACTCAGCCACAATATCCCAAACCAACTAAACCCTTCTGCTCACATTTCTCAAAGCAAGGGAAGTAAAGAACCTTTCAAATGGTCCCTGCATCCACCCACACTGAATTTATCTTTTCTGACCCTGGGTGATCAAAGCTGTCATGCCATAGTCCTGATAAAAGAACACTGGGTCTTTGCATAATGGCATTAATATCTCTCCATCTCTCTGGGGAATTCTTTGCTTAGTACATCCTAGGATATCGTTTGACATTTTCATGGACCAAACTCATTGGTGATTCACAGTCCTCCTTTGATCAGCTTGTACACCCTGATGTTTCTCCTCTCGTGACATTTGCAGAGGATGTGTTCCCAGTCTCAACACATGTATCTGTGAATTATGGTATCACATGCCAGGCCCTTACCCCAGCTCTTGAGATCATCCCAATCCTCCTCTGTGCAATACCTGCCTGCTTCACTGAAACCTTGCCTCCCGACTCCAAATCAGCAAATGCCTGATCACAGCTGAAAAACTGCAATCCAAGGTCATGCATGAATAAATCTATTGACTTCCAAAACCCATTCCTCTTTCAGCTTTATTGTTCCTTATCTGACCTTAAAGCACTAGCTGGAACTAGTTTACAGGACTTTAATTCTCAGCAAAACTAATGGAACTAACATGACTTAGTTGAAATATTACACCAAAACCAAGATTGGTCAAATACATTAGTGTTCCTTTCTCCCTCCCTCTCTCTCTCTCTCAAAAAAAAAAATAAAAAAATCATTTCCTTGGAGAAATGAGGCTAGTCTGGAACCATCTATCTTTGGAAATTGAGCTGATGAGAATAATTTCAGAATGTCTGGGTATTTGCTGACAGGAATGGATCTATTTTAGGTATTTACGTAGTTCATATTGTTGTAGCATGTGAGACCATCATGGTCTGCAAAGTATTTATTTTCTACAGGCTCCTGAAAGAAGTGAGATGATGCCCATTTTAGTAAGGTGCGCATGACCACTTGAGAAGTGCTTGTTGGTAACTGAACAAAATCTGAGTCCTTGCTTATAGAAGTAGCATTTCTTAGTGGCTTCAATCCCAGATCAAGAGATTTAAATCTTTTCCCTTACTACGTTCTCCCTTTCTGTCTTCTTTCCCTGGGCACTCTTATACTTTCTGGTTAACATGAGTTCACAGCAAGTAAATGTCCTTTGGTTTGGAATGCTGACAGAAACACAGCACTCACTTTCTTGCCACTGAGCTGGGACTTGGTATCTCCCAGGGAAAGAAAAGAGTATGTTGATGTCTGTCCAAACGGCAAAGTCCTCTTTTTTTTTTTTTCCTATGGTGCCATAGTACTTTGTTTTCATGTAACACCTCTTCTGCTGAGTCCTTAAGCACTTTGCAGGTGATCTGTGCAAAGCATCATTTCACCTACCATTGAAATGCAGCCTCTGCTGCATGGAGAAGCAAGCAGTTTGCACCTAAACCACAGGGATTTTTGAGAGCCAAGGGGAGGAACAAGTGAAAGTGCAGAAGGAATCAAAGCAGGGAAAATCCGCTCATTAGAGACCTCACTGCCTTTCCCTTTGGAATAATATAGCACAGAAATCTGCATCAAAAGCAAGTAACTTGGGACTATATTATGCCTTGCTCAAAATCCATGCCTCCAACCCATTGTTCAGCCTGCCACACCATCCTCTGCATTTCAGTAGAGGATAGAAATGCCGAGGGCTGCTTCAGGGAGTGAACACAACCCAAGAGGTCAGTCCAAAGTGTTCAATTATAAATTCTTTGGGGTGAAACCATCCTGGTGGCTGCCCCTGGGCACTGCAGTGATGCAGGGAGCAGAAGCAGTTGTGATCGTGAACCACAGATGAGTATTCTGGTCCAGATGCTTTTATCAAAGCCACTTTAAAGCTGAGGAAGGCAGGCCCTGCGGTCACTAACATGACATCCCCTGGCCCTGCCAGCTTCAAAGGGGAAGGATTTACCCTGTTGTCCTGAGGGATCTGTCACATCTGTCTGATTTATATCTGAGCCCAGCTTGTGCCAGCAGTAGCTAGATTTGCCCTGTCACAACTTCAACCCTGACCTGGCTGGAGGCTACAGACATCCCTCAGAGAGGCCTCATTTAGGATGTGGCTTTACCATTTTGGACACTATCGCTGTGGCCTGGCAGCTCTTTATGATCCAGGTCCCTTAACATTCCCACTAAAGCACACTGATTGAATCATGCCTCTAATTGTTTTCCTCATTGCACAGACATAAAATTCCTCTCCGTAACAGAGAGCTGAACTATTTCAGCCTGCATGCCTCTAGCTCTCTGTTCAACTTTCTTCAGCAGCTATAGCAGCTTCCCCACTGCCCACTCCCTTCCAAGCTGTGCCTCACTGCTGATCCTCTGCCTCCCTTCTTCAAACCTCCACCTGATCCCTCCATCCCCGTTTTTTGGGGAGTTGCGGGGTCGGCTTCCTCCCTCGGGCTGCCCTCCGGTGGCCGCATGGGAAAAATGCAGCATCAGCTCTTGCTGCGGGGTCCCCGAGGGGAAAATCCCCCTTTCCTCCGGCCCATGCAGATTCCACAGCTGTCTCTTCCCTCTGAAAATTAAATGCTCCTCTCTTCTATACAATCTTTGGCTGCCAATATGTGCTGGTTAGCTAGAAGCACTGCAGAGCACAGAACATGAAATCCCTTCTGCCCTGGCCCATCACTCCCAGTAGTGGGGAAGGGAGATGGATATACGATGCTCAGAGAGATCATCTCTAATCCCAGAGGAGCTCTGAAGGCCATGAGGGGGCTTGAATTTGCTATCAGGTCCTTCTGGGTGGCAGTTCTCTTGCACCCCCATGACGCAGGGGCATCTCACTACAGCTGCAAAGCAGCTCCAAGGCTGGAGGGTGTCACACCCATGCCCCTCTGATCCTTGTTCTCCAAATTCAAGTCATTCACACTGACATCCAGGCCTGAGTAGCTCCTGGGACTGTTGTTCATAGCCTCACTGAGCTGCTGTCCAAAGGAGCAGCTGGAGCTCATCACTGGCACTGCCGGACCCAAGTTGTTCCTGCTGGGGTTGCTGGAAGTTTCCGGGCAGAACCTCAGGTTGAAAAGATGGCACTGAGCCACCATCTTGATAACTGTCCATGAAAATAACTGTTTCCCTTCTGGAGTCAAATCCATCTTCCCCTCAGGCATCTCTGCTGGAAGCGGGACAGCCATTAACAAGCCCAGCTGAGCAGACACATGGCTCTGCACTTGCCTGAACCTCCTGAAGGTCACTGGTTTTGCAAAAAGAGAGAACCTGTGAACCTCAAACTGTTTAAGCACTAGAAAACTACTTGAGATCATTACTGGGAAGAGGTGCATACAGAGGACCTCTGTGGCTCTGCCTGCTGCTCAGTGTGATACTCCATGTGATGCTGTGTCAGCTCATTGCTGGAGGGAACCACATGAGCAGTGAAGAAGCTGCTATTGTAGGAATTGCCATCTCCACATGCAAGTGATGGCCAGTGTAAGAAGAGAGCCAAACTCCACGAGATGTTGCTTAATATAGCTCTTCTCAGAAGTCAGTGCTATCTCACAGCTTGAAAACGTTCATGATGTGAAAGCCCAGAACGTGTCAGGTTTTTCTTGTTTGGACATTCGTAGCTTTCTTCCTGCTCTTCATATCTCCATCTGCTACTGCTGGGTTGGCTGCCAAAGACTGTTTCTGTCCTCAAGACGGACTCCTGGGAGCAGCCACAACAGAAAGACACTGCAGACCCTACAGAAGACTGCTCCATGGTGGGAAGGAGAGGAGTCCCTTGCAAGGGAAGATGAAAGACTATGAAGTTTTCATCCATCAGAGAACACCATGACAATGGTTAAGTGTGATTGGCAGGAAAGACAGGTCTGGAGATATCCCAGAGTTCACTCAGAAACCCAGTGCTATTTTAAGGCCACATTTTATGTGTCAGAATATAGGTAACAGGCACTGTTCTTATGGAGATGAAGCTGCACACTGGTGACTAAGTCCTCCAGATGTGAGGCTAAATCAGACACATCTCAGGGCTGGTGCCCCATTTAATCACTATCTTGAAGAACAGGTTGGGCCCAGGTTTAAGAAACCTGGTAGAAAGGTAACAGAAGATGTGAGTTCTGCTACCAGTTCAGCCACCATGCTAGGAGGTGAGCATGGGCAGCTCAGTCCTTCATGTTGTGATTATTCTCCCCTCTGCGAAGTGTCTTGGTCCAAGAAATTTTACTGCTGTATGTGTTTGTACAGCATCCATCAACATGCTCTGAACTGCTTTTTTTGCAAGAATAAAGCCACCCTAAAATACCTCGGTAGTAAGTTGCTCCAAGAACAGCATCCAATTACAGAAAAGGAAAGGAGGGATGACATCTGCCACTGATTCTTTGGGAGGAGGATAGGGGGAAGATGGCACCTACTGTCACATCCCAGGGTACAAGTGGAGATGATCTCCCTTTCTCCCAGAGCTGCTGTTTCTGCTGCGAGGCATGGGCTGACCCTGCTGTCTGCTCCATCATTGCAAAGGAGGAGGGGACATATTCTAATGTCTGAGCAGGAGCTGCCAAGGTTTCTTGGTGCTGAGCTGCCTGCCCTTCCCAGCAGGCTCAGCTTGTCACCTTAGATTCACTCTGATGTCACTCATTTGACTGAAGTGGCTCAATTCTCCCCAACACATGGGGCGGGGACGACAGAGCTTGCTGATTAAGCTGGTGTATCTGTTAGCAGGAAGGACAGCCAGCAATAAACCAAGAGTATCTTTACTCAGCACCATTTCTGAAGGGCACAGACCAAGTTAGCTGAGGACCTTTTGCACAAGAAGGCTTCATTTACCTCTGGCAAGTCAAGATCCAAGGGGAGGACCTAGACCTGGGGACCACCTTTGAAAATGCTCCAACAATTTCTCTCTTCTTGGTTATCCATTTCCTGGCAAGTGTCAACGAAGATGTACCAACATCTCTTCCCAAGCGTGTTCCAAGGCCCCATGCTTGACTGGCCCTTGTTCCCCACCTGTCTGTCTCCCTGTACCTTGTCTGCTGCATACTGGCTTTGTGGTGACTCATTCATGCCTGCTGGCTCCCTGCAGTAATTACCAGCAGAGCTTTCTGTCCTCACAGTTCTTGAGGTGGGCTCACGCTGTGATAAATAAGCTGCTTAGCAGCATGGAAAGAAATGGTATTTAAAGTTTAATATCTTTTTTTAGCACCTTTTCAAAGGATGCTGATTTTGTGATTTGTTTGGGAAGATGCGGTAGGTTTTGTTTGGGGAGAGGTACAGCCAGGGGAAGGGGGAAGAGTCTGTGTGCCTGTATGTGAGACATGGCAGAGTCAGGATGTGTCCCTTCTATCTCACCTCTCTAACTCTTACAGAAGTGACTGGTACCCTCATTACACAGTTTAATTTCAGTCTGGCAGCTTAATTTGGCGTTGCAGCTTTAGTCATATCAGTGCTTTGCACCCATGCCCCAACCAGTTCCCTCCTCAGGAGTAGAGAAAAATAATTATGACCTGGTATCAGTAGGCAAAATTTGCTACCCAGGTTCCCAGGAGACTCTCTGGACCCCACTGTGGGGTGACATAGTCTATAGATCTCCACTTTCCAGGCTGAGCATCCTGAGTTCACGTGAGTGCAGCAGCTCAGCTTTATGCAGCTGCTGATGTTTCTCACCATAAACCCTGCTCAAAGCTTACTGCTTACCTTCCCAGCCCCAAATCCCTTAGGAAAGAGGGCGGAGGTGGGAGGGTGGGGGGAATAAAACAAGAAGCTCCTTTTCTCAGCCATACAATCATAAGGCTTAGTCTTCCCACAATTCTTTCTGTCCAGGTGCTGCAGGCAAGGATGGTAGCTCACTATGGATCTCAGCCAGTACATAGGTTTCTCTCAGTCTTCAGGAGGGGGATTTACATTATCTTCTGTCAAACCAACCACAACACTCTGGGTAGGTTGTTCACTGTCTTCACACTTCAGATGGGAAAGCTGAGATGTGGAGAGGGAGTGCTGCAGCCCCTCTCCCAAAGTAGTCCTCAAGTCAGCAGAAGAACATTCATCAAACCAATATATCTTGCTTTAATTGTTAATCAACATTATATCTTCAGGGATGACGATGGGGCACAAGATGTCTATCCTAAGCCAGGGTGATTGGTGTTCAAAAGCAGTAAGGAAAATTCTCAAGCCACACTACCACATACTCTTGATGACTCTAAAGTCCCTTCCAACCTAAGCTATTCTCTCCCAGATTCAAGCATCCCAAGGCAGTTGCAAGGAGGGCACCACTGGCCTGCCAGCATGCATGAGCAAGGAAACCATGGTGGGCACTACCCAAAATCTCCTGGGCCTGGCAAGGCTGTGGCCAGCATTAGGCAAAAGAGGTTTCTACTATTGCTATGAATTTGACGTTCAGTTTTCACAACTCCAGCAAGGCTGGCAGATTTCAGACAAGCTCTCTGAACTCAAAGCCCTTTGCATCAAGTTACCAAGAACCTGTGAGTGATTCCAAAGGCTTGTACTGCTTTGAGTAACAATTTATAACAACAAAAGCCTCATTTAAGACAGGGACCCCTGTGGGAACGTTCCTATTCATTTCTCTCTTCTGTGGGTAATTGCAGGAAGATGGCATTTAAGTTGTTTTACGAAAGTGGTAAGGAAAAAAAAAATAAAAGGAGAGAAGGAGAAAAAAAGAAGAGAGAGTAAGATGGTATGGTTGGATAAGGTAAAGGAAGAGAAAGTCTGGCTAAGTTCTCCAGAGTACAGGGAATTTACAAATAACCAGAGAAAGGTTTGACCTGCATAGCAATCTTGGCTCACATCAGGATGTTATCAGCTGTGCATACTGAGGGCCATAGAAATGAGGTATGGAGGAAGGAAAGCTTCCCTAGGCACAGGAGCACAGCCCATCCCTAGAGTTGATGGGCAGACATAAGGTGTGAGTGGGAACCAGGCTTCAGACACAGCTGTCCATTGTCTGTCATGAAAAGGAGAATCCTGGCTGCCTGAATGCCTCTGCCAGTGGCTGAAGAGGTGAAGCTGTGTGTAGTCAGTGCTAGGGAACTTCAAACCTCTTCCAGCATCCTGTATAGAATGAAGTAGACCAGGTCCCAAAGGTTGGTAGTACCCACTCTCAGACAAGCTGAACAAATCCCTCTGGGCTGAAGAACTACATTCTCCCTGCCTTGCTTGTAGGCAGCAAACCCTCTCGTATACTGTAGCTTTTTAGAGATTTACTACGTATTATAGTGGTTTAAATGTGTGCAATGTAATTAAACTCAAGAGGAAACACAAGCATTTAATGTCTCATGGTTTCTAAAATATGTTAACAAGTACCTTTTTCTCCTCCACCTTTCAGTACTCCTGCCCATGGTGACAGGTTTGAGGAACCCACAGCTGGGGCTTACTCCACTGAGCTGAGCAGCTGCACGTGTGTGTGTGCAAAATCATTATAATGATCCACAGCGGAAGGGTAAGTGGGAGAGGAAGGGTGGGTGATGAGTGGGGGCAATGCAGAGATAATTGGCCCTGCAATGGTAATGGCAAGCTGGCTGTCAGCCTCTAACAAAGTGTGCAAGAGATGAAGTGACACTCTGACAGGTCCCGCCGACGTCCTGCACTGCCCTGCCTCTGCCAAACAAATGATTACAGCCTTCCTACTGACATCCAGGAAAGTAAATTGGAGGTAATGACTTTCCTGAGGGGCTTGGAAATAGGGATGGCACGAGGGAGCCTCGTAGCTTTACACCTCACTTGGGACATCCTCTCTATTCTGCACTCTTCCCAGTGAGGTCACAAGCTTTTCCCATGGTGGCAAACGTATGGGTGTGCTGAGGTTCTGCCCGCCCTGATCTCCATCCCCACCACAGGTTCATATATATCCACCTATGCCAGCACGCCTTGATACTGAATGGGATAGAACTGAAGACCTCTCAGCATCACCCCAGCTTTGGTTTTCATTTGCTTTCCCTTTGTTTTTCCTCTCCCTCCCATTTCACATCTCAAACTGACTTTCACTCTCTGCTCTCTTGATCTCTACAGAAGCAAGGGGCCCATGTTCTGTGCTCACAGAAAGAACAACAAAAGAATGATACAGAGCACTCCTGTAGCTCCTACTGCAACAGCCTGGTTAATTTCAGGTCTCCTTAAAGCTGAATCTTGTATCACAAAGGGTACATTGCCATGCAAGAACAGAGTGATGTCAATCTCCATAGGTATCTACCAGGCTGCATTCCTGCTGGAATGATTTAGTGCAGCTGGAGTATCATGTTTCTGATAGCAGTGTGCTCAAAACTAAATCCAGATGGGTGGTTGTGAACTTCTTGGGTCTCCCATTGTGCAGTAAAGTCACATCGTGGTTTAAACTCCCATTGCAGTGGCCACACTTGGGTTTGCATTTATTGTGGCTGTATGGAAGGATAGAGGGAGATAAAAACTTGAAACCTCTTGGCTGGAAAGAGTTACAAGCACATAGAGCTTGTAAGCACCTCCTCATCATATTCAAGTTTGTCATATCTGAATAAATATGCTTGGAAATTGTCCATCACAAGGGAAAACAGTCATCTGAAGGGTACTGCTGAAAGCATGTGTCAAAGGTAAGGCTGTGGGCATGTAAATTGATTGAGAGTACTTAATTGGCACTGTTTTCTTTAGCACACTGATGTCATTCCAGAACAACCCAACCCCCAGCACACCAACAGCAGGTTATATTCTGTGCCTATTTACTTCACAAGGTTATTTCCTCTGACTCCAACGGATTAACCATTTCTGTACTGAAGTAGAGAGGGGTCAGATCTAGATCTCTGCCATTTATATTGAATATATATATGTAATTTTTGCATTTGTTAATAGAAAATTATTCAAAATAAAAATTCAAAATAGAGGAAAATGGAAAATACATTTGCATTCCCGTAACACTCCTAAGCACATCACAGAGCCCACTCTGACAGATGTCATACATGTATTGACAGACCAAACTTTCCTATTTATAGGCAAAACACCCCAATGACGGAACAGCTTTCATTGGTAAATGTATCAGAGAGCTATTTTACACCCCAAAACCACAGCCATTCAATGCCTGCTTGAGAGAAACAAGCTCAATTGCTTTCCTGGATTATCCCTCATCTTTTCTAATCCTTCCTGAAGACCTCTTATCTCAATGGCTAGCAGTATTTAGAAAACTTTTCTCTTTCTTTCGTGATTGCCCTGTTTAGGTACTACTGATTCATAGCCTGATAAATTCGCAGAAAAAATCCTGTCTTGCCTTCTTTCTTCCACAAAGGCCACTGCAGAGTGACCTAGCCCTTCTCCCAAGTATTACCCCAGCTATTGTCTGCTGCTCATCACCAGCAAAGCCTTAAATTATTCAGATCCTTCTTGACTCCATTAACCCTTTGTTTGCCTAATTTGGAAAAAGTCTCATAAATCGCTGCAGTCACTGCAAGAATTTTCCCTTATTTGTTGCCATAATTAGCCCAATACAAGCTCTTATTTCTGTTCAGCTTGAACAGCAATGTACTTAGAAGATGTATGTTCACACATCTTTTTCATGAGAGCCGTCCTTGAGGGAAGACCTTCAGTGAAGTGACTGCCATAGTGAATTCCCATCCTCCTCATGGGCACCATGTGGGAGACTCGATGCAGTAACACCAGCTAAGACCCATAGCCAGGACCTGAACTGCTCCACTTTCAGGTGCTTTTTCCCCATCAGTGCAGATAAGAGAAACTGAGTTCTGCTCTGAGCTCCCTGTCTGAATATTATTATTTTATTGTGGCAGCAAAAGGACCCAATTGAGAACTGGCTCCATTTTGTGCTTCGTGATGCACAAAGATAGTAAGGGCTTCTCTTGTCCCGTGAGCTTGCAGTTCATAGCCACAATTCTTCACTCACATTGTGCTGCCTGATGACCTGCTCTTTCTTTCTTAAGACAGCTGAGCCGTTGGTGTCACATCATCTCTACCTACTCAAATAACAGAGAAATCACTCAGTTGGCCAATTAGTGTCCGTGCCTTTCTAAAGACTCTGCCTCAGAGCTGCTGCCAGGAAAAAGATCTTTCAGGAGTTAATCTGGGGAATGTTTGTTTTGTGTTGTTGCAGTAGAAAAAGCCTCTGAAGGAATATACTCGTGCCCAAAACAATCACAGTTCTGAAATTGTGATGTTGCCTCTGTAGAACAATTTCTTTCTGGAGAAAGGTCTAACAGGCTGTAGAAACAGCCATCAATAGTCACTGGACATTTAAGATCACTGATATGAATGCCCAAATTAAAGCCCTGGTTTGGAGCATGAACTGGAAGCTCCTCTACCATTCTAGCTTCACCATTTCTAGGAACCAGCAATGGCTTCTCACCAGAAATTCCACCTCACTCGAAAACTTCAGCTAAATTACATTTTATTGAAAAACTTAGGATTAAACATATGGCTGCTTTGAGTGAAAAACAGCTTTGGCCCAGTTGCACTGGCCTCCTCAAGCATCTTCAAGTTCCCACTGTGAAAGCTTTGCTGGTGGCTTATGAAGGACTTTGGATAAGCATTCCCTCATTGTCAAGCACATATCTCACACATTGTAGCCCCAGCCAATGGCTGAGTGGGGATCTCTGTTAACTGGGTATATCTGCCTTAAATGTCTGGCTACCAGCTGGCAGAGGCAATGGCCCTTGCACTGCCACCTTGGCAGAGGAGCTCTACGACTGCTGTCTGTTGGCTTCCAGAATCACATTTTCTAGATAAACACAGCCTCCCAGTGGGAAATATGGCTTCTCATGATGAGTGAACATAAAACATCCTTCCAGCTTTGGTGGGATCCTCAGGAATCTGCTGGATCATAACCAAATGCCACCTAAGATCTCTGTATTTAAAAAGATAGAAAATAAATGATTTTTGATGTAGTTGTGGGGTTTTGTTTGCTTATTCGTTTTGCTTTTGTTTGTCCCCATTGGTGATGGTGAATGTTTAATCGCACTTTCATCAGAATATGAATTTCTCTTTGGATTTCTCTCTGGGCTGTAGTGGCTGATCCTTGCTCAAGAACAGACCTCAGGCATTTGATCGCAACGGACTCTTGTTTTGTTCATACTTGGCTGCTCTTTCTAGTTTCCTGAAGGGCCTTAAGGCCCACAGAGAAAAAACTGCACGTGTATATGTTTATGCGGGCAATACATGTATATATTGTCCCAGAGGTTTTTTTAAAAGGAGATTTCCTATTGGAGAAAGAATGTAGTAAAATATGAATTTTCTTCTGAACTGTTGTCAGGGAAAGCTATTTTGGTTCCCTGAATGCCAAGGAATATCATGTTCATGAAATCCACAGAGGGCAGACAGAAATTTCTTCCAGTGAGATTCTTCCAGTAAATAAATAGCTTATGAATACAATATTTGCTACAGAAGGTTGCATATTTCCTCTAAAATATGGATAGCAGAGTTCAAAACTTTAGGCGATGGCTATCACCAGTGGAATATGCACTGTCTTTGCTGGCATAACCATTTCTGACAGATTGATTAATAATTAGAAGATCAGTACTCATGGCAACAGGATCACAACAGAACAGGTACATCAGTTCATAAATAATGCTATTCCCAACATCTCTCTGTTACAACAGGTAATATTCATCCTCTTTAAAAAGCAAATATTTGGGAAAGATTATCTGAAAAACAAAACAAAACAAACAAACAAAAAACCAACAGTGTCTGACTGTTTCAAGGATATTAACCGAAGTAGTGTTTATATTCCTTCCTTCCTTCCCTTTTTCCCTCCTTTCTTTCAAAACTACATTGACAGAATTTCAAAACATCCCCAAATATCTCTCAGGAAATACTGCAAAGAAAAGGTTCATTACAAGGCTCTGGTTTATACATGTTCTCAAGGGCCAGAAAACTCTTGAGGCCTAAGATCAAATCCTAAACTGGACATGCTGAACAAAGCACCTGGAGCATTTCCTATGAACCACCAACTCCCCCAGGACTGCTGCATTCGTGTGTTGACTTCTCATAACAGAGCTTTCCAGCCTTCTTCCACAGCAAGCTGCCTGTGTAACCAAAGAACCAGGAATTACTGCTACTAGGAACTTGGCTTCAGCGCCCCAGGGCTAAACAAGCTCAAATTTGTGTTTTACCAGTCCAAAGAGACATTTCATGTGTTTCAGCCAGCATCACAAACATGCTAGGAAGGAAATGTGATCTTGACTGCCCCTGTTGTCAACACTGAGATTCCGAGTGCTGCAGTAGAGTGGGGAAGCCTTTGAGTTCTGTGAAAATCAACTATAGAATTTTTTTTTTCGCTTTTGTTTTGTTTCCTGTACTTTTGCTTCTCTTACTATTCATCCAAAGATTAAACATTAGAGATTGGGCTCATTAAGATGTGTGGAGCTATTTGCTTTGAGCAGGGACATGGAGAAGCCAGGCTCTGAATCAACAAGTTGCTTAACTTTTCGACTTCTTAATCATAAGAACAAATGATAATCCTGTTGACTTCAACATCTCCTTAATGCTTTGTTGAACCACAGCCTTAGTCCAGTTAGCAAGCTTGTCATGGACTGATCCTGATTTATACGAATGGGTTTATTATTTGTAAGTATTCACCAAATAGGATGAACAAATAATTTGTTGACCTATTGGCTTTTACTGTTTGCTTTAGACTGTTTGCCAGTAATTCATTATTCATTACAATTGGTCAAGTGCAACACATGATGCTTGTGGACACAAAGGGAAGGTGGATGAGGAAAAAGAATAATGAATAATGAATGCTGTACTTCCTGGTCTGAAACTCCATGCCAAGTGGGTGAAATATGAATAATTTGCCAATATTTTGTAAATTCTCAGTTGTTGTCAGTATGTTCATTGATAGAAATAATGACTTCAAGAATCACTGTTTACACAGTAGGCATTTAAATCTACTCACTTAGATACTCACTAGAAGCAAGTGCCAAAAAATACCAATGGAAAACCAGTAGGACATACTAAGGTGCTTAAGCTTATGGAAAGCACCAGGTCCAGCAGAAGGAGATGCTCTTGGAAATCTGAAATCCCCTCTTGGTACTTACCTGCATCCTGGACTATATGATCTCCAGAGGTCCCTTCCAACCTCAACCATTCTGTGATTCTTTGAAAATCCTCTGTTCAGTCCCACCCGGTGTTCTCAGCATGAGGCTGTAGATGAATCTCCTGAATCATTATTTATGAAACAAAGAGCTTAGGAACATGCCTGACCACAATGCACATGCTTAAATCCTGCTGGAGAATGAAGTTGTACTGAGGATGTGTTGTGATCTCAGAGCAGGGAGAAAAGAGCAAGGAAACTCTGGGGAGAAGCTGCTGGGATCCCTCCAGGATTGCTCAGTGCTCTAAGGCTGTAGAGGTGACTACTCGAGGATGCAATAGATCTGATTGGAGGCAAAGGTTTTATTTGCTTGTCTTTCAATCAGAAGTAATAATTTTATATATATATATAAACAAACAAGAACAAAAAAAAGTGAACAAGCTTTTTCTCGTATTTTAGCTGAAAAGCTTTTGGTTTGAGCAAATGAACAAGCTCTGTGGAAATGACAATTTTCTGCAGACAGCAGGAAAACGTGTTCAGCTGAAAACGCCATTTGTATTCGCTGAAAACCTCCTTCCACTGAAACTTCTGGAGAAGGTTGGCAAGGTTTTGTTGCTAGGATTTTGCACTCGGGGGGAAGCTGAGGGCATAATGCTTTGGGTTTAGCTCACAAAGCACAGCTGAGTCATTTCCACTTGGAAGAAAACAACCTCCATCCTTCTCTCTACAGAAAGTTCCCCACATCTCACTGGAGAAGTTTTCTCCCCTTTGCACAGTGAGGTGCTTTGAGCAGACCTTGTCCTGCACAAGGGATGTTCTGACTCCTTTGGCACACACCATTTCCAATCTCTTCCTCCTGGTGCTGATGGAGATCTCTTCGGGATTTCTCCTCATGCCTCTCACTGATGCCATCTGGGTACAGGAACCAAGCATCAGAAACAATGGATTTACGAGCTCACCATCAGCCGCAGTGCCCCGCTCATTAGAAACAATTTGCATGCTGAACATCAGCATGACAGCCCTAGCGAGGGATTTGTTTAGCTAATTTAGAATAATGGAGAAGAGAAATTAATCACTTTAACACTGATGCTCCCTGGCACAGGAAGGCTGGTAGTCATCCCCTCACCTGTCAGCAAAGCACCCCCCTTCTCTCCCCCAATTTCGGTGCTGTTTGCCCACCAAAAAGAGCTCAGACAGGTAATAACGGGGCTGCAGTGCTGCCGGCATGGACAAAAACAAGGCAGCTCCCGAGCACTTACAGCAAGGTTAAAGCAAACAGGATTATCTGCTCAAAGCACTTAAGAGTGCTGATGCTCTCAAACCAAAGGACGAGGACAGGAGCTCCGTTCAGCTGTCCTCCAGTGCAATGCTTCAGCTGGGGAGAACGTGATCCCGAGCACAGCTCGAGCAGTGATTTATGGAGGGAATAGTGCTGGGGTGGAGGAATCCTGCAGCCCTGCTCTCCAGGTGTTTCATCCTGGGTCAGCATGAACTGTGCTCAGGGGGCTGCGGAAGAAAGTCAGAAACTGCTTCAGCTCCAGCTCTACATTTTTCCCTTTTTTGTGCCTTTCAACATAAAACTTTTGGCTTGTATACTTCTACCTAGAAAATATATATATATATATATGTATAAAGATCTGTAGTAAAATATTTTGCTAAACTGCAGTTGCAAAATATTCCCCCTTTACCAGAAACAAATCCCCAGTTTTTAAACCTATTCCACATATTTTCCATTCCCATGTATTTCAAGTATATTTTAGGCATATGCCCTATTCAAATAAATGAAGATAGAAGTTCGTGACAGCTGTGATAGGAACGGAATTCATATTATGGACTTAAACATGCATTATGATAATTCATTATTAAACATCCGTGATCACTGCTCTCAGGTGCTACCGTGCATGGCAGTGCTCCTTCTCCAGTGCTCTTGTCTACAAACCCAGCGTGGATGTTGCTCCCTGGACAAACTTTCCCTGCATATTCAGTTTCCATGCACTGCTCACCAGTCCTCACCTGGAAGAGACAGGGCTGCTGCCAAGTGTTGTCCCTTTTCTGCTACACAGGTGCCCAGAAGACAGCTCTCTGACCGCACTTGCAACCCATAGTATGGGGACAGGCTGTTTTTCATGGAGTTCCTCTGCTGTAGGACTTCCAGCCACAGAAAAGCATTAGAAACCCACATATCATCATTTATAGGCGCAATCCAAAACTCATCTCCTTTTATGGGCCCTAGCTTAATAATTGTGGCTGCAGAATGGCCATCAGTATTATTCCCAGAATAAGAACTACTGAACTTAAACAAGTGTAATGCAATAAGGGAGAGATGGAAGTACCAAAGCTTTTATGTACAGAAGTGATGCCAGACTGTAAAAATGTGAGTGCTGTAAAATAATGTCCTTAATTATATACATAGGAACGAAGGTTTCAGAGCAGATGTCTAAAGACAGGAGCTCAAACCGTGGATCAGTAAACTCTGGAAGTAAAATAGAGGGCATTCAGACATGGAGTGACAGGGGTGATGTTGGATTTCCTTAGATATACATGTGTGTGTAAATCCAGAAATTAGTGCTTAATTGCTATCAATGTAATGGATAGGAAGATTAAAAGTACATATTTGGTACTACATCCAGAAGAAACCAAAAAAAGAGAAATCACATTACTAGATGCTTTTTCTATGAGTTCAGAGGGATTTCTATCACATCCCAACAAAGGTATTTCTGTCCAAGGCTTCTCAGTAATTGGAGATGTGTGGGGAGTTTCACCCAGCACTTAATCAGAACAATTGCCATCTTTCTAAAAGATTATCCTAATGTTGAGATTTCTTTCTTTAATGTTTTATAATAAAGTCCCAGAAATAAAGGCTGCAGTGTGGTTGCAATAGAGTGTACATTAGCATATTTGGAGAGTTTTTTGATCATTTCTGCATGCATTAGAATGAAATATTCTGTAAAAATTAAACATTATATGCAAATGAGTGCAACAAAACTACATTTTGAATAATAATAATTCATTATCCCACTATAATATATGTAAGTGGCTTCCTTCTTTTTTTTTTTTAAATAAAAAGGGGGGAATGCACTGTAGACATTAATTCAGCACAGCAGAAGTTTACAGAAGAGATCCACTGAAATTAGAATAGAAGAACACATTCTTCATTTGCATAAATCCCAGAATCCCTCCTGCCAAACCCCTCCAGCTATTAATAGGTGATATGAATGTCACTCGATGCTCATTTATAGTAGTGTTGCTGTAATATAATGCGTATTTAGGACAGATTTTAAAAATCATTGTAATTAACAAAGCACACCATTACCAGCAAGTGTTTATTTGTGTTATAGGATAAAGATGTTGCATTAGGAAACAATTACAACTCGAGGTGTTGAATTACCCCCTTTGGAAGCGTTGCTCCCTTTTAGTGTGCGCAATACTTTTCCACAGGCTACTTGCATGGAAAAAATGATTTAAAGAAATGGCACTTCTGAGCATTAGCAATTATTCATGTCCCAGGCCGTGTCTGTATGACATGCATTTTTTTTTTCACCCCAGGGCTGTCTGTGTTTGAAAGCATTTTTCACCCCTCAGAGTTCTGAATGGGGAAATGGAGTTATGGAAATGTGAGAGTAGGTGCTTCGAAACAGCTTCACGACCTTTAAATGCACATTGGTGGGTGCAGTTCCTGTGCACACAGTTGTCCTCACTTGTTTGAGCTTTGATATCAAGAGGGCAGATCTGTGGAGGATAGGGCATGTTACAGTCAAGAGTTTTCAGAAGCAAATTGACTGGAAGGAATTATATTCATGGTACGTGTTGTTCAGGTTGGTACTGAATTCCTTCCACAGTAATCATTGAATCGTCAGCGTTGGAAAAGACCTCTCAGATCACCAAGTCCAACCACCAGTCTATCCCACCATGTCACTGA
This sequence comes from Odontophorus gujanensis, assembly GCA_013399175.1. NCBI lineage: Eukaryota > Metazoa > Chordata > Aves > Galliformes > Odontophoridae > Odontophorus > Odontophorus gujanensis. The sequence continues at coordinate 936 of VXAB01008825.1, read as the reverse complement.
CACATCCCTCAGTGCCTCATCTCCACTCTTCCAGATCACCTCCAGGGATGGTAGCTCCACCACACGCTGGGCCTGAACCTCCCCTGGTTCAACTTAAGGCCACTGCTTCATCCTGTCACTGTTATTTGGGAGCAGAGGCTGACCCCACTAGATCACAACCTCTTTTCAGGGATTGTAGGGAGCAATAAGGTCTCCCCGAGCATCCTCTGCTCCAGACAGAGCAATCCCAGCTCCCTCAGCTGCTCCCCTTCACACTTGTGCTCCAGACTGTTGAGAGTTTTGTTGCCCATCTCTGGACACTCTCCAGGGCCACAATGTCTTTCTTATAGTGAGGGGCTCAACACTGAACACAGCACTCAAGGTGCAGCCCCACCAGTGCTGAGTACAGAACGATAATCACCAAACTTATTCCAGCATAACTAAATGCTTCAGGACTAGACCACACATAAGTTCCTTAACGTTCGTACCATGCAGGGATGTCCCGTGTCCCACCCTGGGCACAATCCTGGCCCCAGCTGGGTAGTGCGAGGATAAAATCCATTCCAGCAGCAGCAGAGCTGCAGGCAAGGAAAAAGTGAGATTCTCACATCTTTCATACGAGTGGATTTATTCATCCAAATCTGAATTTTTAATGCAAATCTCTTTAATTTTTCAGTTTTTCAAACATTTCTACCTCTTCCCTTATAAAACTGGTTATATCCCGCCTACAGTGCAGGACTGATAGGGACAGACATAGCCAGAGATGTAACAGTCTCCAGGCACTGTTCAGGACAGATTTCAGTTCAGATTTTAACTAACCTATGTGATAAGAAAATAGTGTGGCTTTTTTTTTTTCTCCTTCACTCCTTTTCTCTTTTTCTTTCTCTCCTCTGCAGTATTTCAACAAAACGGAAAAATAATCTTACATGCTTACCAGAGGGAAAAAAGATTGAAAAC
>VXAB01008823.1:0-65023 GCA_013399175.1 Odontophorus gujanensis | reverse complement strand
AAACTAGTAAAGTTTAGGAAGCCAAATAGTCCTTGGAACAGTTCAGCCAAGAAAACCCAGACAATTAAGTCTCTATTTTTTCTTTCCTTTGGGATTTTGCCACAAAACAGGGAAAGAAATTACAAATTCATCACTATGGGTGAATGGTTCTGTACTGAATAGTTCTGTACTAGGTATATCAACTCAGGAGAATGTCAACATATCTATTTCAAATTTGACTGAAATAATTATAACCAGCTCTCAAGACTAAGAAGCACATTTTTAAAACACATTTATTACCAATATCCTTCACTCTTATTCTTAGGAAAGCAGAATGGAAACTCCATATTGCCTATAATTACTGAGAGGTCACTACTGGTGCACACCAAACCATTAGGACAAGCAAAGTAGTTCTGCACATTGCGCCTGCAAGTCTCTGAAAGAGATGCAGAGCAACTGCAAAGCCTGTGTATGTGTAATGAGATGGATACCATGTTCTTCAATATATGGTTCAGTCTATAACAAAGAGACACATTTATCAATGAAATATAGTCAGCAACAAAACAGCTACTATCATTGCAGTTAGCACATAAGCACAACGTAATTACACTAGGTCTGGGATAAAATGAGAATAACCTGCGGGAAGAAATCAACAGAGTTCACAACAACTCCATAAGAGTCATAAACGAAGACACTTCATTCCAAACATGAATGATATAGACAACTCCTGTGACAAACAACTTTGGATTAGGCCACATTAGCCACGTGGCTACTTCTGATTCGTTCCTTCTCATTGGTCCTACTCCACTCATCTCCAGACTCTGCAGTCCCACCTGCTGCCTCAATGAATGTCTCCTGACCTCCATCCGACCCCAATAGTCACATCTTCTATTATAGCCCTACATAGTCTTCTAATCCTCCACAACGACCTAATATTTCCAACAGGAAGGTTTTTTTCCAGGAATACAGACTCTTCTCCCAAGATATCCCTAACAGTTTTATCCAGACTTCTTGCCATCTTGTAAGACTATACGTATTTTTTTCTAAATACATTCTTCTCTTTCATAACACAGATGAATCAGCAGAAATATTAAAATATACTTAAAATTAGTAACATTTTTGTTAATGCTTTTGAGGAATCCACCTCAAAACATCTATCATTGGATGAATGTGTTTCAGATAATTCTTTACAGTGGCAGTAACTGTCTTCCTTGGCAACTAGTTTTTAATCATGCATTTGCAGGTAATGATATTCTTGAATATATGTGCCCAATTGCCATACAGTAAGATAGATAGCAGTATTTAAAAATGCAGTAAACAAGAATATGAGAACAGATGAGCCATCAATAATTTTTCTTTGATTTATAAAACAAACACCAAAAGGTTCCTGTATACTGGAATAATTTGCCAACCTTAAAATCGTGATTTCATTCACTGTACCTCCAACACAAACTAGGAGCAAAGATCTACACACCTAGAACACTATATTAAGTACTCAAGACTGTAACTAGAACGTAAGCAGTGAGATATACGAACTGTATTCATAACACCAAAGCAAAGAACACATCTGAATGAGGCCATTTTCCCACCACAATACTGCAGAAAAAAAAAAAAAAAAAAAAAAACCACACATTTTAAAAGGTAAGCAAGCACAAGGAGAAAAGAAAAAGAACTCTTTGAAAGTGATAAGTACTCTGAAGCACTGAGACTGTGAATCTCTGACACTTTTCACTGTACTCACCTAATATCTGTGCAGGTTATACATGTGATACCACGACTGTTTGTAGCAACAAGGTTCAAAGCCACAGATGTTTCACTGTCAGTTGTTGGGTGTGCTCCACATTTGAAGTAGAACTCCTGAAGTATTGAAAGAAGAGATAAAGAAAAGATTATGTAACTGCAGCTCACGTCTTTCCTTTATCTTATGCTAACTGACATTTGAGACAACAGACAAATCACCACTGCCAACAGAAAAGAGCAATCATTAGGAAAGGTTTAGAAGGAATCCCTTGCAAAAACAGCCGTCTAGGTGCATGTTTTGTTCAGTGATTTCACAGGAAAATATATTCCTTTGTGAACTGATTTGATGTCAGTGTGATATCCTGTCACAATTTCTGGAAGAAGAAAGTGACTACACCTTGACTTCATCTAAGCATCAAAAGCTGAATATTATGAACAATAATTGTAGGTGAATATTTCCAATTTTTGTTGCTTTTGTTAGAGATGTTACCATTTTCTGAACTTCAGAGTACAGAATTGTGGCTTTAAATTAGTAAAGCCTGGCTTTATGATGTTGGAAATCTACAGAATATGATTTTACTGTGATATTAAAAGGAAGCTCTCTTAGGACATATTACTTTTGCAATTATAGAATCATAGAATGGTTTGGGTTGGAAAGGACGTTTAAGATCATCTAGTACCAACACCTCAGTATAGCCATAGACACCTCCTACTACACTAGGCTGTTATACCCAGTCTGGATGGATATATATCATGCTGCATTTGAATTAACTTGCGTCAATTTATACAACTCTACATAGCCTCTTACACTGCTGTTATCAGTGTTATACTTTTCATTTAACTGTGCTTTGTTATCTTTTCCTGTTCTCCCCAGGGAAGGTCATACCAACCATGCTGAGATTCAATAAAGTTTTGCTATATAAGATTGTTTCACACGTCCAAATCACAGTGTGCATGCATTAAAAAAAAAAAAGTAATAATAATAATAAAAAAAAAACAGTCTGAAAATAGGAGCCACAGATGAGAGTTCACAGGGTTGTCTTTTTCTCTTCTTTTCTCTTCCGCTCAAAGACCTCTTCTCCAGTATAAAATTGTGGAAGTTTGTAATGAAAACATTCAGACCAATACAAATGAAGTGTGAATTTAAAAGTATTGTTTCAAAAGCATCAGAAGAAGAAATGGTGAGAAGTAAAGAAAGAGTGATAGGTGTTGATGGCATCATGGTCACAAATGACTCTCTAGACATGTACACAGGAAAAAAAAAAAAAAAAGAAAAAAAAAAAAAAAAAAAAAAAAAAAAGATAAAAANAAAAAAAAGAGAAAAAAAAAAGGATTAAAAAATGTCAATACAGCCTTCCTTCCAATATGGTAAATTCCTCTTATCAGTGAAACAATGATATACAAGATATTAAACACAAGTGAAATAATCAAATTCCACCATATGTTAAGGACTCATTTATGAAGGATGGTTCAGCGGCATTTTATTAAGACAGTTAGAAGACAAGAAGATAGTTTAAAGATAAGTCTACTTTTAATGTAATCATCTGTACTTAATTACATAAACTCAGGGTTTTTTTAAAATGACCAAATCATTCTTCTGTACTGTTTCAAAACACTGGGAGTTAGCTCAAGATAAGAAAATATGTTTAAAGTCATCCTAATAAAATAGATTGGACTTTTTGCATTTTTTTTTCCCTCTTGCTCAGAACCCAATTTAACATGGCACTTAAATTCAAAGTTAACTTGAAGCACTTCAACAATCATGAATGAGGCAATGGAAGTACATGTTCAACTGGAGTACGTAAAATGTTAAAAAACCTGTAACTAATTTATTTTCAACTTCTAAAAACAAGCCCATAATCCTTGTATTTTAGGTTTTCTTTGCTCTTTAATTCCATTTTCTTTTTCCTCTGCTTTTTTTGAAGGCATGAAATGGTAAGATGGATTTATTTTAATGCAGTAGAAGACCTGAAAATATCTTCTTCATTCAGTACATATTCCACACAGAACACAGAACTAAGAGAATAGATAAAATATAATCAGAACAGATAAAATATAATCAAGGAAGTACACGATGAGAAGATATATATATCCTTAGCTCCTATAATAAAACTTTCTTTGGGTCACAAGCTAGAAAGAAAAAATGAGCAAAAAGGAACTAAGCTCTAAAATACATGTAAAAGCCTCAGACGTTTTTAGAAGATTTAATATTCATAGACTTCCATGTGAAAACAACTGAAGTCACCAAATTAAAAACAACAACAAAAAAAAGACGGGGGCTACATTCCCTAATGCCTCTCTCAACCACCCTGGGAAAATTACTCTCTATATTTCCGCTTATCAGCCTTAAAACTGCTCTAAGAAATTTCCTCTTCTAATTACATTTATAAAATGCTTTGGTGTTTCTGAATGGAACATCACAGAATGCAAAAATATTGTTTGAAATAAGAAAAGGTATTGTTGCCATCCTCAGAAACTATATGCTGAGAGATTGCCTGTTTCTGAAGTCACCAAATTAAAAATAATAATAAAATCTTAATATTAAATGACAAAATAATAGAGGACTAGTTAAGAGATTTTTTTTTTATCTCTAGATTTAGGTACTATGTTGAATAGTTTTTCAGATTAAATTTTCAGGATTGAAGAATACAAAAAGTCATTATGAGTGCGTTGAGACTAGCAACACAGTAAAAATAACTCATGTATGAAATGTGAACCCTCATAAAAGACGTTGGCCTTCACAGTGCCCAGTTGTGCAGAGCTCACCAGGACAGTGCTTTCATAGGCCTGAAACACCAGTGCTGCACTGGGAGCTCTAAAACACAGCAGATCCAGGCCCTGAAAACGCAGCATGGTGAGCAGCTGACAGTTTTGGCATTTCCACATTTATTTTTAATCATCGTAATACATACTCAAACAGTTGTTTGAAGGATTTTAAAAGGCATGAACTTGATTAGTTTGCAGTTGCAATTAAAAACTTAAGAGGCTTGGGTTTATACATCATGTGAATAATTCAGAAATATTTGTTACGTAGGATACGTTTACAAGATTGTATTTTAAACATGCATACTACTTGAAACTTCAGTTTTAGTAAACTTCTTCACTTGTTGGCCTAGAGAGCTCCCCAGGCCAGATCTCTCCTGTTCCCAGAAGAGGCAAGCAGCAGCTATGTACCAGATTTGCCATATCTGAACAACTGGAACACTCATATTAAGCTCTAGTTACACTTCTTTAGATTAACACCAAAATATCTTTCCGTACTTAGTTTATATGCTGCAGAGTAAGACCTTATTTTCACAACTTTAACCTCATAATAAGCAAAGTTTACAGGACAACATAAAAGGGACAGGGATGTACACTGCATAAAATTTTACCTATCTGATCACTTCTAAAATACTTAAAAACAGTAAAACTACATTATACCACCATTCTGCGTTTTTGTTCTCAATTAATAATAAATAAAGAAACAAAAATTTGATTAACAACATTTTTTGATTTTGTTAAGTATTCCTGATCTGAAACGAGTAAGGATGTGAAGGAATTACTGAGAAAGCTTAGAAAAAATTCTAAGTTCTGAAAGTGAGTACTTTTATGATCAACTTCTATTGCAGTTAATACCTTTAGATCATTTTCTTGCCTAAAGGCATAGTTTCCATGAAATTGTGAACATTCTATTAAACATTACAAATGTCATCCTCTTGGCAGTACATCTGATAGATTGTTATTCAGAGAAAGGAGCAGGCACTGCTGTTACCTACTCTGTCATTTTCTTCATTCCTGTTACCATTTTTTGTGTCATGCAACACTGTAAAAATTGCAAGGGGGAAAGAAAACGTTCAAAGATGTGCGGTAACTGCATGCAGCTTTCTTCCCTATGAGGAAAATATACTCTAATTTCTCAAAAACAAACAAATGAACACCTAATTTATATTTCACAAGGAAAAGAAAAAAAGAAAAAACTCACCCACTACCGAAAAAAAAAAAAAAAAAAGAAGAAGAAAATCTCCCTATATTCTATCCTGCCAGATAAAGGAGAAGTTTGCATATCCCTAATTTATGACTACAAGCAAACTGTCTTCTGGACGAGCAAACTGCCATAGTAATTAAAGTGATCAAAGTGATGCTTAAACCTTCACTGTAAGACTAATACCTGACAGTAAACAATGCCAAACAGTCCCAGACAAACAGTACTCTTTTAATGGGCATCCCTCGGTCTAGTAAACATATTGTCAGAAACAGTACTGCTTTTTGCTAACAAGTACCAAGATAGCCTGCATTTCAGCTGATGCACACCTTAGACACATGGCAGACCTTCTACATACACTTCATACCCACTGCAGTGAAAACTGCTTCAAAATTCTAAGGAACCTCACACTGAATACCTTGTTCCCTTTTATTAATAAGTTATGGATTTGAGTTAAGGCCTTAAGGTGGTGGTGTTCTGTGTTGCTTTTTTTTTTTTCCACGTGTAATGTACACGTTTACTTAGAACTGATAGGTAAAGCTATTCATTAAGATACTGAAAATACAGCTTCCATTTTTCAAATGTTTAGCCCTTATGCACCTCTCTTCACGTATCACCAGAATTCTTATCCTGAATGTGAGAAAACTTCAATGTCATCCTGGCACACTTCTGTGATAAGACTTCACTACCTTTTCCAACTAAAAACTTGAGCAAATATTCGGTGTATCTTAGAACAAACTGGAAGAAATCAGCTTCAAATCAGCCTTCAAATTTAGCATGTTTTCATAGCAGCTTAAGGAAGTTCCAGGTTCATCTCTGAGAATAGACGTTTTAAGGTTCAAAAATCCCAGCAGAATTGGAGGCAGTGGCTTTCCTGAACATGGGAATCTCACTCTAGTGAAAACCTTGGAAAACGCAACACGTTACCTATATATGGACCAGGGGCCATTTTCCAAGTCAAACAAAGAAGAAACACATCAGACAGAAGGGCTGTTCGAATTCCATTGTTTACATAATGACAAACATTGCACAGCCAAAGGACAATTCTTAGGGATTACTTCAGTCAGTTGTTAAATTGATCTGTTATTGACTCAAGACGGTGTCGTACATGTAAGACTACTACACTTCCTTCTGTGAGCCAACAGGATTTTGACAAGCTTTTGCTCCTGGGAGACATCTTGCACAAAACAGTGGCCTCACTACCTACTTACTTATTTCTTCAGGCAGCTCTAGAGATAAGAGCCTCAAATCAGGTATTGAGCACTGTGTACATCATGTAGTACACGGATTTATGGATTTATTTATGGATTGTAATTCTGCGTGGTTTGGTTTTACTAAGAAAAGACTCTAAGTCCTAAACAACTTCTAAGATTAAAAAAAAATTATTAACCATAATCAAGTTTTAGCAACATATTTAGGTCTAAAATCAGAAGATACATAAATTAAAACATAAGCATTACTACATTTACCTAAATCTCAGATGAGTTTTGTTTTATTTATGTACAGAGTTCATCTGGAACTGCTCCTGCAACTTCTATGGCTAATAAATTAACTGCTACTGTCATCAGCAGTGCATCCTTTTAAGATAATCTCCATACAATGCTATTTCTTTTTTTTTACTTAAGGTTTCAATCAGAATCAAGAATTCTCTCTATGGATTTCCTGTAAGTCACAATCTCAATGCCTGTTTGCAATATCAGAGGTGTAAAGACCCTTTTAGCTGACATTCCTAAGCTGAGCATGGGTCACCTTCTAGACATATCAGTCATAAATGCACTCATTAAAAAGTTTACATGGACGGCCTCCTTGGTTATGTAAAAGCAAAACTTGTTCTAAGGGAAAGAATTTGTCCGCAGTACTCAAACAGCATTTAAACTGCAGCAGATAACTGTTTAAGTATTATCTGATCACTACAAAAAGTAGAATTATGTATGTGATTCATTATTAGTAGTCTATTAAGACTAAGCAGGACAATAATGGGGGTTAAGTGACAGTGGTTCTAGAGGTGTATGATCCTTAATAGATTTTAGAAATATAGTGATGCAAAGATTGGAGACATTGGTCACATTAACTATTCACATTCCTATACTAATCTTTCAAAAGAAGTGATCTCCACAATCAGGTAACATTTATTTGTTGTAAAAACAGAACATTTCTTCCACTTTTCCATTTGAAAATAAGAATAAATCTTTATTTTCAAAAACTCAGTACTGACCTCAGAGTAATATAATTCAGAACAGAATCAGAATAATCAGTAAAAACAAAGAAAAAAAGTTTCAAGCCTTATACTTTCAAACGCTAGAATCTCTGATGTAGAACACTCAGCAGAACAGTACAACAGCTCACAGATGCTGTCAGAAGTGTGAGGTTTGAAATAAATGCCTTTATGGGACTCAGTGAGAAAACAAGACTTAGCACAGATCCAGCACTATATAGGGTCCCTTGTTCAAACAAAGTCAATAATCTAGCAGATCTCAAAACTAAGCTGAAACATTTTTTGAAAAAAATGATGAAGTGATGAGATATCAAATTGAATGCCTGTAAAAAGCATATCCTTAGACTTAACTTGGTAATAGACAAAGGCAGCATAAAAAAAAAAAGTAAAAGAACCATGAGTATCTGCTTCAGAGTAGCTGGCTAGCATGTATTATAATCAGCATATCCTAAACATTAGTGCTGATTTCTAGGATTTAAACTTCCCCTTAAATCTCTTTTAAAGTAGAATCCAACTGTTCAAATTTCTTAGTAAGTGTTTCCTGTAGAGAATCAACACTTTACTCTGAGTTTAATTACCTCAGGCAATCAGATTTGATTTTTTTTATATGTGAACGTCAGCCACGAAAAGGGTTCAAGGAGGGAAAAAACTCAAATACCATATGACATCAGATCCTCAGTCTGAGCTTCTTACAGCACGAAAAGTTGTCTGCAATTAGAGGTTTGAGTGATTTCTTTCTTTTTCTACCACACCAACAAGCACTTGCAGTAAAGACTGTGATGAAGAATTTTAAAAGATTACAGCATAAATCTAAAATGTATAAGAAACAAAACTCCCATACTTGAATAGTAAGTAATTCACAGGTGACAAGTTGTACTATCACCCCCAAAAAATCTCATGCTGAGATGTCTGCAGAGCTAACAAGTCATAAATATCTAAGAAAATGAATCATTTCTGTAACTAGTTACCTTCCATCAGAATTGCATACAACACAGCCAGTCTCATGGGCCAATCTGTAAATATTGCAACGTCTCTGCCATATATACATTAGATTCCCATCCATGTGATCCTGATAATAACCAAAATATTTAAATTTTGTCCATCCCCGCATATCAAAAAACTAGTCAGGTTCAAAGCTGATAAAAACAAAAAGGAATTATTAATGCAACAATTACAGGGTTTTCAGCCTTCATCTAGTGTCACCAGTGTCCTAGAGTCTCACACTCATCAATTATCAAATTATCATCAAATACAGATGATCTACAAGTCGTAACACAGCCAAGAGACAGTAAGCACTAAGACATTTCCCATTTAGCACTCAGGTTGCCTCAGGGGTAGCATCAGCATTTCCGTAATGCAGACAGAATTAGGCTGTATTGCTCCAAGTGCGGCTCTTTGCCTCATCACTGTACCTCAGCTTTGAAAAGTGGAATGTTTTGTTCTGCTGTCTTACGCCTGTCAGTCAAGACACTGATTATAATGGGAATGGTGAGAAGAAGAAAGGAAGGAAATAGCACAAATGTTATTCTCTGCCGCTGTAAGAGATGTGCTCACTCTTGGCTCTTACTGACTCAAAGAGCACTAGCAAATGTTTGGCACTCCCTGAATTGGCAATAGTTTTATGAATGATATGGCCCAGGCTCTTTCATTTCTCCCAACAGGAAGCAATCAGTTCAGAGAGCCAGATTCCAGGCAACCAAAGGAACCCAACCCTAAAATGTATTAATAAATGATCCTCAGTTCCCCGTTTTATTTCGTAAACTTGGTTCTTATTGGCCCTCACCACACACTAAGGCAGACATGAATGGAATGAAACTAAGTGGTTGACAGCAGTCAACAGCAAGCAGTTGTCACCAGAAAACACAACCGGGAATCGTGTGTACCTATTAGAAAAGAACAGGAACTTCAGATAGGTTCATTTAATTCCAATGAGGCAGGACAGAGGAAAACCAAAAGCATTTGTTCAGCTATCTATTTAGACTGTCTTCATTGCAAAAACAACAACCAAATCCCTATCTTAAGATAATGGCAATGGTATTTGAGCACAATAAGGCTATGCTCCTGCTAGCAAACCGATGACTATTATACATTATCCAAGGGCATCTTTAGGTGATTAAACACAGCCATCTGTATGTACAGTTGCAGATCTGATCTGCATCCATAGGTGCTCACCACCAGCACCAATCCCAGTATACATGCAGGTGCACATGGGAACTGTTCCCAGCATTGGAGTTTGCACCCCTTCTTGTTCTGGAGACTGAGGAAGTCTGGTAGCTGCAGATATGCTGTGCCATGCCATTTGGCCTTTGGGCATAAACAATTTTAACAACAACATTTAAGCTTGTGGTTCTCTCAGTAATATTAAGCGTGGCACATTTTACATCCCCCTCTACTTCTGGAAGCAGACTTTCTTCACAAAAGGCACCACTCCATCATTTAGTTACCTCTGCACTTCTGACCAGGTAGGTGGCTATGGGCAGGACTCTTCTGCACTTCCCCACTGCAAAATCATTTCTGCTAAGTAGGTTTCTATCAACAGAAACAAGTGTAAATTCATTCTTAATTTAACCAAAAGAACTTGTGTAAACAGCAACTGATGTCCTCATTGGATCAGATTATATTTTGTCTTTGAAAATGTAACTAAAAATGGATTTATACAATAGAAGAACCTAATAAAACCAAGAATTAAATGTTTTCACAAACAACAAACATTACTAAGTTTCCCAACTGACATTTCAAAAGTTATTTTTGTAAGATCTATTTTACAAAACATTTTAAACTGTCAGGGCTTTAAAATGTAAATTACCTCAAAAATTACTTCTGAAAAAAATTAAAAGTATATTTATAAACTATTCTAACTTCGATTTTAAGCATGGAAAAGCAATACTTGAGAAGGTAGAGCTGAGTGACCAAAATCAGTGCCTTGTAAAGGCAAGGAAGACAAGAAGTTACCACTGACATCAGACAGACTGTCCACGTGTACTGCCTTCATCATAGAGATTCAGATAGAATGTGTTAAGTTCTGAGGGCTACGAGCAGGTGGGTGACAGAGTGCACCATGGTGATTTGCCACTTTTTGCAGGAAAGACGCTCCTATTTATACTCACCAGGATGCAGGCATCAACAGAATGACTGGTGGACATTAGAGCTGTGCCTGACTTGTATTCAACAAATACGTGCAGACAGAACCAAATGCAGAAATGCTGTTCTGCTTGGACTGAATTCCCCATTCAGGATGTAAAGCTTGCAGAGGTAACTGAGCCAACCAAGATGAATCTGATTTAACACATAAATGCGTTGTGTTTACACAAGCATTAAATGCAAAAACATGGTCGTTACAACCAGTCTTTTCTCAGTCTTTATAATTCTCCATAGACAGTGTAAGTAACTAAACAGCGAGTGTTTGACAAAAGCTGCCATGCAGGTACCATTGCCCAAGCACTTCCTTTCCATTGTTCTGATCTCAGCATAGCCATTACCTCACTGAACAGCAGGAATGCTCATTAGGAAAGTTCACACAAACTCACAAACTAATTTTCCAACATATAGCCTATGTTTGTATGTACTGCATACATAGCAGACTCTGGATAAACACACCGCACAAAACATTTCCTTCAAGATAACAAGTAAAAACAGAAAATATATTTGTACATAAAACATACGCCATCAAAAGGTGCAGGTCTATATCATAAAGATGTGCACTTTAATTTCAGATGGAAATTTCACCTTACTATCTGATGTAGTTGTGCTTTGCTTTTCCCTTTTCACACAATTGCCATCTGAACTTATTTAATTCCTCCTGTGCCTTGACCTGCTCCAGAGGAAACTGAATCCATCAATGCTGTCTACAAGAGTGAAGGAGTCCTGCAATTAATATCTCAACCAGTCTACGTTTTTCCAGAATAATATGACTTTCCTGAACAGCACACTGAAAAATAAACGTATTTATATCGGAAGTAGAAAACCTGAGTTTGAGTCGTTCTTGAGCAACCTTCCAGTTGTGCCCCTAGATGAGTGGGTCTATAGCTGTTGCATTCTAACTGCAATGGGAGAGAGAGACAATCTCAAATCTCCTCACAGTTACATTAAGGTGAAATGACACTCGAGGTCCATACGTAAGAGCAAAAAAACATCAACTTTAATAGGAAATTTCTATAAAACAGTTGTGTTTTATGTGTTGGCCCTCCCACAGTTATACCCAGCTAAGCTATGCAGTTTAATAGGAAATTCAAGTATTACATTATTTAACAACTACAAGAGAAAGAGAAAAAGAGATCACCAGTCATGGATCCAGGATTAGGTCTGTGAATGGGGGTATTCTGTGTGGTATAGAATAACAAAGAAAAATGAGAAAGGCTATGCCCCCCCCTTCCCCCATCCCCCATTTATAGTAACCAAAAAAAGGGAAGGGATGTTCTCTCCAGCCCCTACTTAAAGTTGTAGTTGGATGCAATTCCAGGATTGGTTGGGATATTGAGCACCAGTCAAATGAAAGGAGAAGACACCAGGCCCCTTCCATGACTTGACCATTTTCCAAGTATTGCTTTGGACTCTTCTAGGAGGGGCTGAGACATCAGTTAAATTAAGGAATGCGATACCTGGTTCCTCCCTGTGTTTAATTATCTCTTGGGGAGTTGTCTAGGCTCAGATTAACATTCACTTGGGTCTCGTCCCTTACAACAGCTATATTTCTACACACAAATATGCTTCATATTTTATCCAGCCTGTCATGCAAAATACTGAATTGGTGCAGAAGGCAGAGACTGAATTCCTGAACTCCATAAATTCATTTTAGAGACTCTGTTTATGACGCTTGAGATCGCTATGCACAAAACAAACATAAAAGCACACCACAATTCACAAACACTTTCTCAAACTAAGGTCTTCTACGTACTGCTCAGACTGGTTATTCCACTGAAAGTAACCCACAAAGCACAGAAGCCACAACTAATTCTTGTCACATGCCCCTCAAAGGCAGCAGTGCCCTTCTTTAGCAAAGCAGGCCAAGCCCTTGTCCTCCATTCTGGAGGTAACAAGCAACAACTACTGTCCTTGTATCAAAAGACAGCCCTCTATGGAAATAACTGCAGGTAAGCAGGCACCCACACACCACCATTTGCAGCAGCTCTTCCCCAGGGATAGGCCACAGGAATCTCAGCACTTAACAACAATCAAAACATCAGTGTGCTATTAAACCTGTCTTAACTGAAACCAGGACAGGAATGCAACCAGGGAAAACAAGTTCATGGATTGGAAGATGTCCCAGATGTAATGCACTGATGTTTTTGTTAAAACTGAAAACTCAGTTATCTAGTGACCTGAATTACATTTACCCAGCATCTGAAAACCTCAACTGCCTGAGCTGAACCTTGACATTCAGTAATTTTATTCAGAGTCACAGAAAACAATGTGACCTTCTGCAATGTCACTTGACTGAAGAATGAGCATTTTTTCTAAGAAAATAATGTTCTTATAGTACAATAAACCCTATTTATTTTATTTTTAATTTATGTCTCCCCCAATTACAGAAAGGACTTTAAGGTTCTTCTAACCATTGCTACTTGGTTTTTACCTCAGGTTGTTGGTTGCATTTTTACTAATATGGACTATTTCAACATTGCTCTTGTCTTGGTTCACATACTTTATATATACCTATACATTCTCAAAGAATAACTGAGACTTCTACTGTTATTTAGAATATAGTTTAAAGTTTAATTAAGCCGTACATGTCTGGTAGGTCAGATTTATCTAAGCTAGAAAAAGTAGTCAAAGGAGATTCTCACAGAACTCCACCACAGCAAAAACTGATTTACAAAGAATTAAGCCATTGCAGCAAATCCTTATTGACAGGTTAGTGATCCTGCAAGCAAGGCACTATTGTCTAGTGATGTATAAGACAAAGCCTCCAGAAATCAATCTGATTCAGCCACTATTGTTGTTTTTCCCTCAACTTCACAACTGCAAATTTATAGGGGGTTGATATTTTTGTTTGAAAACAGACACAATTACACCTTCTAAGGCATTCCAACAGTGGTGTTCAGTGAGCAGTTACTTCTTAGTGGTTAACTTAGTCTGCCACACTGGCAAGCAAAGGCAAACAAAACTAACCAGTGTCGACTTGAAAACTCCCGTGTTGACTGTGATGTTGCAATGGCAAAGCAGCATCAGAGTGAGACAGAGCTTTGCACATCAAAAGAATGAAACCTGCGTTTTCTCAGAAGGGGTCTTTACAATCTCCTCTAATTTCCTGGAAGCAATGAAGCACATGTGGCTTCTCAGACAGAGCCAGAACTGCAGTTACTTTGCTCATATGCTTTCAAGTATTACAGTGGAGAAATCGAAACACTCAATTTCAGAATGCCCTATATATTTACTGAACTTCTAAAGAGCTACTGTGATGTACAGCGTAACTGATCAGCAGATATATAATTCTCAGACACACAAGATCTCACAAAGACTTGCAAGGACTACTTTCTTGAATGGTACCACAGTCTGTGGATAATGCACTCTTGACAAATTTAAGGCATGTTTTAAATCATTAATTGTGCTGAAGCAAAGGGTATACTTTAACTCCAAGCATCCTTGCAGCAATCCAGCTGAAGAATTAAATATTTCTTAAGCCGCTGTAAGAACTTCAGTAAGATATTTTCATGTATTTATACAGTTAATTAATAAATATTCAAATTGACATCCCATTGGAGCAGCTGCTTAAAACATATAACAGTATTAACTACAGCATATTGTGTATTTAAAGCTGAGTGTAAACTTGAAGTATCTTCCTGTGCTGAACCATTAAGGCAGAAAACAGAGTCAGGAAGACATCTGTCATGACAATTTAATCTTTCAGGCTTGAAACAAAAGAACTTCTGCTTACACGTCTTTTCTGAGCTAGAAATATACATTGTATACTGCAGACAACCACATTCGCTATGTCCTGTATAGCTGTAACACTGAGAAATCAGGCATCTCTGACAGTAGTTATTCAAGAAGCATCCACATTACTGTGGACCACGAGACACAGCGGTTGTAATTCTTAGCAGTGTTCCCAGCATGAATTACCCTAGTGAGAAAAACTCTCAGATGCTGCTGCTATGTTACTTCCGCACAACTATAGAGCCTATAAACAGCGTGTGCTCATTTTAAATTTCATTCTGATTTGTAAAAGTGAGCTTATTTCATAAGCTGTATGGACAGAAGCAGAAGACAGATGAAAGAACACAAAACCTGATCCTCAATCAGTTAGAGGCACAGTCCCTTGGGGACAGCTAGACCAAATGTAAAGTAGATAACGTTAATCAAAACCTACTACACTCAAATTTTAGAATCTCAGACCAGAACACTGAGCATGCATACCATAGGTGGGAAACAAATTTTATGGCAAAGTAAGTTTCACAGCAGTTTTTAGATCTAGCAGCATGTATCACACAATACGCTAACCTGCAAAATGACAGTTATTAAACACTCAATCACAGTGCTTGCTGGATGTGAATGAAGAGCGTGCTCCTCCATATAAATGCTGCCTGATATTTCTGAGGATAGACTCCTAGATAACTGTACTGTACCCTAACAAAATCACTTTCACCCAGTTTGAATGCTCACAGATGACTGGGAGAACACGTCACATGCTTGAGTGGAAGTCCAACGCTTCAGTCATCATTAATGAATTTACAACAGTTGCAGACAGCAGCAGCATACTGTTTGCGTCATGTGCAGCAAGCAAAAAAAACATTGTGTAGGCATTACTGAATTACAAAAGACCACCCTTGAACACACGAGAAACATTGCCATAGTGCATGCAAAAATATGTACCAAATATTCTGTATTTCAATTGAAATTTGGGTCTGTTTTCTGAAATAGAGTAAGTGTAATGCTAAGGTTTGGAATGGATTCTGTTCTACCTTCTTGTGTTTGCCAGTTGCAAACTAACTGCACTTAATTCATAGTTTCAGTTACTGTTTAGGCCCCTGAATGCTTGCAAGTTTTCTAAAACTTTAATAGATCAAACACTTTAACAGTACAATCACCTCCACATAATCTGCAGAAATGACCTGTAGAGCAATATACAACATAAATAGAACAACAATAGTGCTGTTCTCACAACCAGGCTCAGGACTGTGTTATGGCAATAACATGTACCAGTGGGAGTCACATATCCTCCCATATTCCTCTCAGGTATAAGAACATCAAACACTGAATTTGGAGTGCGCTTCCCTCTTAAATTTAACAACTGTAACTAAATCTCTGTGTGTGCATACACACCCCCTGTACAAAAACTGAAAAATTTGAGCATGCATATAGATTTTGATGAGTACTTTGTCATATTTATCCTTTTAATCTCAGTCTAACAATATATCTAACTTCTTCAAGCCACCTGCTTTGGTAACATTTGGTCATTTGATAAATGGCCATGTAGATAATAGCCAATCTCTTTAGTCCCCTGTCTTGTCTCAAATATCATTAGCAGTAGATGCCTAGAATATGTGTAAGTTAAAAACAAAAGCACTCACCAACAAACAAAAAATACTACGCTCCCTCCTTCTCCTCCCTCCTCCTCCCCCCCAAAACACACACACAGGACAAACCTAACATGCCCAGAATGTTTCAACCTCCAGTAAATCAGCAACTTGCAGCTCAGACTTCCTAAAAAAGAAAACCTATCTTTGCATTTATTAGTAAGCAATGGATTCCTCAGTCATTACTTCCTCTTTGAACACATTTTAACTTCCACAGTCTAACTGTGCAATAGTGGTTGTTCTGAACATTGGCAGATGATGTTTTTGTGTCGAAGTAAGGAACATTACAAACCTGGCACAGCAGGGCAACATTACTGTTGTTATGCCTTTATGACAGCTAATATAGAATGGATACAAAGAAGTTGTTGATGCATTGCAGCGAGGAAAATGTCCCCTAGACTTCCTAAAAGAGATAAAATGTCAAAAACTTTAAAGTGAACTTTCATTTTTCTTTTGCTTGCTGATGTCATCTATCTCTCTTTTTCAGTATAGTCAAGAAAACCAGAGAGGTTGTGAGGGATAAAAAATTTTGTTGCATCAAAACTGCCTCTGCTCATATTCCTTAACATTGCACCCTGGACATTGACTATCTTGCAGAATAAAAATGATCTTTTATAAGATACTTAAGAGTTTTTTCAGAAAATCTAGAAGCATCACAAAAGAAATGCTGAAAACTTCATAATCAAAGCTATGAGTCTTACAAAAAACTTACAAAAACAGGATAGATCCTCAACTCAACTGAAAATGCCTCTTAAATGCTGAGGCATCTACACTATACAAAAAAGTTTTGAAGAATTATCATTGAAGGAGCTGTGAAGTTGTGCTCAAAAGAACTGCTTGCTTTCTAAAGGCAATTTCAAAGCAAAACCTAGCAGTCAGGAATGATGATGCAAAGTAATTGTTCGCTGAAGACAAAGTAAGACACCAGAAAAAAATGCTCTGAAAGCATGATTAATGTCCATGTTTTCAAATCAGGCCTTCTGGAATTGAAAGACAGATGCAAAAAATAATGAGCAACAAAGGACTTCTTTTTTCTTTCAGAAGTAGTGTTAAGCTCTTAAGGAGAACATCAAAGAGCAAAGAATTTGTTTGAAGAAGGCATTGTAATCTTCAAAATATTTTATTTGATCTTTTATAAAACTGTGTATGTAAATAGAAGTGGTGGTGACAATACAGGAGATGTGAGCTTCCCAAAATGATTCAATGCCGAATAACTGTACAAGTTCCTCTGCGTTTTCCAAAATGTCTATGCAATTTCAGCCAACAAAAATGATTAGGAACTCTTATTACACTGTTGGAGATACAAGGAAACTGAAGAATAACATCAGACTGAGTCCTTGGATCATTTTATATTTTTTATGATCTCAAAAATAATGAATTGGTTGAAAAATATATCTTCCTACAAAATACTTCAGTAGAAGAGTAATCTGTGCAATATGTAACTTGATGATCTAAATCACGCTCATTATATTTGCTAATGGTGGGTTTGATACTTGTTTTTTTGCCCATAAACGTGTCCAATATACTGTGAAAATGCTATTTATTTATTTATTTTTACACTTGAAAAGAGTGCATATTCTTAAGAAAAATAAATAAATAAATAACAGCAATCAAGGATAGATCACAATAGTAAAAACCACCTTAAGCTTTCCCTTCAGGATAAATAATTCAGTTTTTCTGTCTTGGTACAGAACTATTTTATAATTCATTTTTTTCTTTTTACCAATCATAGATTATTCTGCTGTAACAGAAATTTTTTTATAAGAATAAAGCTGATTGATTCCAGAATGAGGTTACTCTGAAAATATCTATAAAACAAAGATCTAATTATAGTTTTCCAAATATGAAACAGGAAAGCTAAAAAAAAAAAAAGACAAAATAATCTGCAACAACAATGCAAAGAGCTCCAAAACACATTACAGACTTTCAAAAACTAAAAAATTCCAATGCCATGTTTCTTCACCATTCACTTGTCCAAAATAAGTACTTTCTCCTTTAATTGCTGTAAGGACATTAAAGACCTCCTAAACACACAAAAAATACTGTGACTTAATTACAGTACTTTTGTGGGTTACTCTGAAGTCTGTGCTATTTTCTTTGTTGCAACTCTTTTCCCTAGTCCTCATGCACACAGTACCACAGAGAACACACTGGTGGTAAAGTAAAATATTAACAGCATTTAGAGATTGTTTTATATAGAAAATTTTACAGGAACAAAACCCTATCACGTCATAATCTTGGGCAGCTTTATATGGGGTAAACTAGGTAATTACAGGCATGTAAGCTTGACGTCAACATAGACATATATGGTATATAAATAAAGGAAGAATGTGTAATTAATGTCAAAAAGCAATGACTTATGGTAAGTAGATACCATCAGAATTACCTGACATTTTTATGTGATTACAAAGTTTAATGAAATAAACTATTTATACAGGTTTCTCTGTGGCATTTTGTATAGAACTGACATTTTGATTAAGAAACCAAAACACTAAAATTGATGTTAGATGGATTTAACTGGTATGTTTCAAAATATTATTTCCCACAATGATTCATCAAATTGTATTTTCCAAGGTGGTTTAGCAGTGATCATCACTTAGCCCTTTGATACACAAAATATTTGTTACTGTTCTCGAATAAAAAGTAATTAGTCATAAGCTCTTAAGAAGGCAAAAAGTCATGAGGAGAGAAAAATAATGACATGAACAAGTTACGGAACAATCCAAAGAAACAGCTTGCTCAGTAGAGATAAAGATCACATAACATTCATTTTTAAAACAGCCAAAAATACAGTTGCAGCTTAAGAAATAAGAGTTATATATACAGGAAGAAGAGACCAGAGCCATACATACATAAATGATTCTGCTCAGGGTGACAGTGATTGGAAAGGACTGAGGTTTTCAAAGGATAGAGAGAGAACAGAAAATGTACAGGAAATATTCTGGTTGAATCTTTTAATAAATTTGCTGGTATGAACGCAACCAAGGACAATGCATCACTTCTGCAGTTAGCACTGATGACACATGAACGACATTACATCTTCATCTGTCTCAATGGAAATTATCTTCCATACACTCTAGAAACATCCTAGACTGCTTCTTCTGTGCTATACTGTATTTCCAGCATATATCAGTAAAGTTGAAGTTCCCCCATGAGAACAAGGGGGAACAAGGGTTGGCGATCATGCAGCTTCTCCTAGCTGCTTGTATAATGCCTCATTTGTCTCTTCATCCTGGTTAGGTGGTCTATAACAGTCTTCCACCAGGATGTTTGCCTTTTTGGCCCTTCCCCTGATTCTTACCCATGGAGATTCAACCATATCATTCCCAGCCCCAAGCTCAACAACATCAAATTACACTAACATAGAGAGCCATGCCACCACCATTCTGAAGAGCATACAGCCATCCATTGCAGCACTCCAGTCATGGGAGCAATCCCACTGTGCTTCCATAATGGTAACTAAGCCACAGTTAGCCTGCCACGCAACGGCTTCCAGTTCCTCCTGTTTGCAGCACATGCTTTGTGCACTACTGTAGATGCACTTCAGCTGAGCCCTTGTCCCAACCCCACTCCCATCATCACTCCTCTGAGCTCATCTCCAGTGGGTATGGTTTTAACCCCTTCCACCTTCATACCTAGTTTAAAGCCCTCCCAACATGACCTGACAGAAAAATGTTGAAAAAACAGCTCACTTCTATTTTCCTGAGTTACAGGCACTGTAAGCTCTGAGAAAACATGCATTTGAATTTTAACCATGTGGTATAATACATACACTTAAATTTTACATCATTGTTCTATTTTTGAAGTCTTTTTCTCAGTTTCATCTTCTTGGAAGAATCCAGTATGATTTCCACCAGCAGCAATTTTATTATTTCAGTGCAAAACAGTTCCAAGACTATTTGAAAATCTTGCTAAAATTAAAGAAATATTGGAAANGAGGTTACTCTGAAAATATCTATAAAACAAAGATCTAATTATAGTTTTCCAAATATGAAACAGGAAAGCTAAAAAAAAAAAAAGACAAAATAATCTGCAACAACAATGCAAAGAGCTCCAAAACACATTACAGACTTTCAAAAACTAAAAAATTCCAATGCCATGTTTCTTCACCATTCACTTGTCCAAAATAAGTACTTTCTCCTTTAATTGCTGTAAGGACATTAAAGACCTCCTAAACACACAAAAAATACTGTGACTTAATTACAGTACTTTTGTGGGTTACTCTGAAGTCTGTGCTATTTTCTTTGTTGCAACTCTTTTCCCTAGTCCTCATGCACACAGTACCACAGAGAACACACTGGTGGTAAAGTAAAATATTAACAGCATTTAGAGATTGTTTTATATAGAAAATTTTACAGGAACAAAACCCTATCACGTCATAATCTTGGGTAGCTTTATATGGGGTAAACTAGGTAATTACAGGCATGTAAGCTTGACGTCAACATAGACATATATGGTATATAAATAAAGGAAGAATGTGTAATTAATGTCAAAAAGCAATGACTTATGGTAAGTAGATACCATCAGAATTACCTGACATTTTTATGTGATTACAAAGTTTAATGAAATAAACTATTTATACAGGTTTCTCTGTGGCATTTTGTATAGAACTGACATTTTGATTAAGAAACCAAAACACTAAAATTGATGTTAGATGGATTTAACTGGTATGTTTCAAAATATTATTTCCCACAATGATTCATCAAATTGTATTTTCCAAGGTGGTTTAGCAGTGATCATCACTTAGCCCTTTGATACACAAAATATTTGTTACTGTTCTCGAATAAAAAGTAATTAGTCATAAGCTCTTAAGAAGGCAAAAAGTCATGAGGAGAGAAAAATAATGACATGAACAAGTTACGGAACAATCCAAAGAAACAGCTTGCTCAGTAGAGATAAAGATCACATAACATTCATTTTTAAAACAGCCAAAAATACAGTTGCAGCTTAAGAAATAAGAGTTATATATACAGGAAGAAGAGACCAGAGCCATACATACATAAATGATTCTGCTCAGGGTGACAGTGATTGGAAAGGACTGAGGTTTTCAAAGGATAGAGAGAGAACAGAAAATGTACAGGAAATATTCTGGTTGAATCTTTTAATAAATTTGCTGGTATGAACGCAACCAAGGACAATGCATCACTTCTGCAGTTAGCACTGATGACACATGAACGACATTACATCTTCATCTGTCTCAATGGAAATTATCTTCCATACACTCTAGAAACATCCTAGACTGCTTCTTCTGTGCTATACTGTATTTCCAGCATATATCAGTAAAGTTGAAGTTCCCCCATGAGAACAAGGGGGAACAAGGGTTGGCGATCATGCAGCTTCTCCTAGCTGCTTGTATAATGCCTCATTTGTCTCTTCATCCTGGTTAGGTGGTCTATAACAGTCTTCCACCAGGATGTTTGCCTTTTTGGCCCTTCCCCTGATTCTTACCCATGGAGATTCAACCATATCATTCCCAGCCCCAAGCTCAACAACATCAAATTACACTAACATAGAGAGCCATGCCACCACCATTCTGAAGAGCATACAGCCATCCATTGCAGCACTCCAGTCATGGGAGCAATCCCACTGTGCTTCCATAATGGTAACTAAGCCACAGTTAGCCTGCCAAGCAACGGCTTCCAGTTCCTCCTGTTTGCAGCACATGCTTTGTGCACTACTGTAGATGCACTTCAGCTGAGCCCTTGTCCCAACCCCACTCCCATCATCACTCCTCTGAGCTCATCTCCAGTGGGTATGGTTTTAACCCCTTCCACCTTCATACCTAGTTTAAAGCCCTCCCAACATGACCTGACAGAAAAATGTTGAAAAAACAGCTCACTTCTATTTTCCTGAGTTACAGGCACTGTAAGCTCTGAGAAAACATGCATTTGAATTTTAACCATGTGGTATAATACATACACTTAAATTTTACATCATTGTTCTATTTTTGAAGTCTTTTTCTCAGTTTCATCTTCTTGGAAGAATCCAGTATGATTTCCACCAGCAGCAATTTCATTATTCCAGTGTTTTGTACAAAACAGTTCCAAGACTATTTGAAAATCTTGCTAAAATTAAAGAAATATTGGAAAGCCTTGAATCAGTACTTTACACACTGATGTGCACCCTTTGCACTAAAAAAGAGAAGTCGGTTCAGGAGAATAAGTTACTTTCTGTCTTTTTAAAGGGAAAAGGGGACTTAATCCTTTCTTTAAGTTCAGCAGTAATCCTTTTGGTTATTGCAGCAGTTTGGGAATGTTTTCACTGTAACAATACATTAGCTGACAAGAATCCAGATCTGTTTCTTTCTTTAATGAACCCTATCAGAAAAAGGCCCCTAATGACATGTGAAACCAATACTCCAGCTTTACAGATTTGTGAGACTCCAAAAGGTAGAATTACATTCCTATGCAAGGGAAAAATGGCTCTTCACTTAAGAAGCAAGATTTTACCACCTTCCGACATGTTTTCTTTTAACTCTCAGCAAAAGAAGGATCTCAGGGCTCAGATGATGTAATTTATTCATAAGTGGTTTTTGCTAATAAATTTCAAATCTCACATATCAGTAAAGCATTCATATATTTACTGTTTTGAGAAACTAACCATGGTGCTTTTCTGTAACTAAAAGAACAATGCTCGACTATCCATCTAAGCAACAGGAAGAACAGTTAAATCTATTTAAGATGTAACTAAATAATGCTCATGTGAGAGAAATATCTACAATTTAAGTAACATCCATTTCAGTAGTCTTTGGAAGGACCTATATAAAGAATCATAAGAAAAAGGACTTGGGGGAAAAAAATGTGCTCAGGTTTGGGTCCTTCACTACAAGAAAGACATTGAGGCCCTGGAGCATGTTCAGAGAAGGGCAACAAAACTGGTGAGGGGTCTGGAGCACAAGTCTTATGAGGAGCGGCTGAGGGAGCTGGGATTGTTTAGTCTGGAGAAAAGGAGGCTCAGAGGAGACCTTATTGCACTCTACCACTTCCTGAAGGAGGGTTGTGGTGAGGAGGGGGTCGGCCCAGATAACTAATGACAGGACAAGAGGGAATGGCCACAAGTTGCACCGGGGAAGATTTAGATTAGATTTGGGGAAAATTTTTTTCTCTGAATGAGTGGTGAGGCATTGGAATGGCCTGCCTAGGGAGGTGGTTGAGGCACCATCCCTAGCGCTGTTCAAGAAGCGTTTAGATGAGGTGCTAAGGGATTTGGTTTAGTAGCTTAGTGGGCAGGGATGGTGATAGGAGGATGGTTGGACTAGATGATCTTGTAGGTCCTTTCCAACCTAATGTATCTATGAAAATTATATTATGTTATATCTTATATATGTATGAAGTGCTTTTGGAAGAAAACATTTTGAGACAGTTACCAAAAGTTAAAGCTTTTGACTCATTTAGGGATGGGTCCTGGTTTGTGAAACAGCTTGAAGGGCTCAATTTAAATGTGTCACGGTGAACCAACTGCAGGCAACTTTTCAGTTTTTACAATCAGTATATTCAGTTTGTTTAAAAAGTGTCCGAGTGTTCCACATCTGCAACATCAGCAATCAAACCAGGTTCATGCTGTAGGGACAAATGGATGACGTGGTCTTATCTTTTACGCACCTAACAATGTTCAACAAGGCTGATGCACTGAAGAAGAGGTCTAGCACTTGCTGCTTTAAAAAGACTGACTGAGACGTTACTATAACGAACACAGTTAAGAAGCCCAAAGCTCCAAGGCATCAGTACATGAAGATGATCAAAATTCCCATTATGTTAAAACAACTGCAGGGTGCCTAAAGCTAGAAAAAATGCTTCCTGACACCATCTGTGACCAAGAAAGATATGCCTATGAAATCACATGGATACACCTCTTCACAACTGCCTTTTTAGGCAGCTACGGAAGACAAAGAAAAGAGTACATTAGAGACAGTGAGCGCCTCAAGAGAGAGGCATTCATGATGTTCCAGTCTGGAAAAGCTTCAATGAACAGAATCCTCTCAAAAGTACATAGTTGCATGTTTGTCTTTGAAAGCAGCGTCGAGAAGTAGCACAAGTGAAACCTCTTCCTAAAAACAAAGTGCTTCTAAGACGTCTTTAGTATTAAATACCATTGAACAATATCTAAAATAAAAAAAATCCAAATATAGATAGATAGATAGATAAGGGGAATTTTTATTTCTGTTCTTCTCATTCTAAGCATTTGAGACACCTATGCTCTTTCTTACTCAGGTTTTTCATTGATGTCACTTCGAGAAACAAACTGAATAAACAAAGATGAATATGTGGCAGAACAGGTAAAGTCACTGGCAGCACAAAGAATCAGCTTCTGCTAAAACGTCTGAAAATCTCTAATATGATAAATCCTATTTACAAGATTACACCGATTTGAAGCTTTCAGGGCATTAACATATACCCAAAATAATGATGTAAGCATCGGTATAAACATTTTATGAGCATTAAATTCTGTGTTTAAGGTAGGCATACTTGAGTATTTAAGAGCCCCCCCAAAAGTAATCACAGAAAACAATTTCCTCCTTCATTCCAAGCAGTAAATGACAAAGTTCCTCCTCTTGCTAAAAGCTGAAGACAGATGTTATCCAATGCTACACCTTGTCTAAAGCACACCTGACGTCAATTTATGTTAATTTCCACAATTCTAATAAAGGTAGAATTACCACAAATTATTATTCTTATAAGTGCCACAGTACTTGGAGAAAATGTGACCATCTTACCGCTGTGTTTCCACTGCAATCTGGGGACTGGCAAACCCCTGTTATTCTGTTTGGAATCAGCACATCATCCCAGCAAGATGGGCCCTTAAGAGAAAAACAAAAAATGGGGTTTTATATGCTTAATAAGTAAACATATAAGAGTTGGTTTTGTTGTCTCTTTTCCTGCCCCCCTTCTTTTTAAGAGTCTTTTTAAAGAACTTTATTAATTTAATGCTGGAAGAATACAATCAGATGACAATATTCGTGAGTAATGTTCAGCCATTAACACATACAGTTCCTGCATTCTGCATTCAACACCATAAGCAGGAGTCAAACAGGAGGTGTCTTCTCAGCTTAAAACTGTGAACAAATCATTATTAAAAAGCTACAAAGACTCATCTTCTGGTTAACCTATAGTTTACTGAAGGCAAAAATGAGAAAAACAAGGACACAAAGGTTGGATGTGGAATACACAGCTAGAAATAAAAGAAAAAACAGGTTAGGAAGCTTTTCCCTATTTTCCTGTTTAAAGTAACTGTTAATCTCTAAGTACACCAGAAAGTTCAGATAAAAAGTAAATTACTATTAGCATCATTAAAATTTTACATCTGCAAAATATTACCATTAACAAGAAGATATGACAAATAAGAACAGATATACAAAGACATGCATGGGAATATTTATAAAAATATCAGCATACAAGAACTTTCAAAAATTAATACTAACAGCATTTATTTTAATACCAATCTCTATCATTAACATTCAATCTGTAGACAATAAAAATTAGCCAGGCAAATAGATATGAAGCATAAATATACCTACACATATGGAAAAGAGTAACTAATAATATAAAATATTCAAGACTCTTCAATCTCAAGAGTTTCTGGGACCAAAATGCCATCCAGTATTAAAAATCTACTGAGGTCCTGGAGAGGCAAATGGAAAGATGGAGTTTGTGAATTTATTCTTTATTTCTTTCCTAAAAATTACTAAAATGTGATCAACTTTGCTGATCTGTACTAAGCACTCAGGTAGCATTTAGATGGAATTATCTGCCATACCTCCTAGACATCATTCCTGAATTCAAAGTTCTCAAAATCCATCATGTAAATACACAATCTGCATTTATTTTAGCAGTGCATATCACTTAGAATTAAATGCTTGTTAATATTATCTGCTACTTCACTAATCAGTAATTGAGCATCCTAAAATCTTCATTCTGCATTTCTTCAGACATCATTTTTCATTCTACTATAGAATTTATCATGGAAAAGCATAATCACTGTACTACACACCTTTTCATGCAAACCACACTGTGAACGGTATTTGTTTCTACATAGATCACTGAGGAATGCCATTGCTCATCTAACTCCCCTATGAAGACTGGTCATTGCAGCTCTCCTTTCTTTCCTTTCAGTAAATTGTCTGTCCATGCAAAAGTCTTACATGACAATTATAATTACTGACTTTAAGGAGGCTAAAAACTATATCAATATCTTTTGGAAATCCAAGTACCCTGTAATAACTGTAATATCCAGAGACCGTTAAGAGGAATGTTGTAAAGTCGTGACCAAACCTTTACAAAAGGCTCAAGTTATCCTTGATAACACGTATTTATATACTCACAGACTCTCCACATTAGAATATTTTCACCTACATCATTCAATCCAGGTTTCAGACTTAATAGCATTGACTTTCTAGATTTGTCCCGAAAATTTTCTCTGTTCTTTCAAGCATCAGCTACATCATGCACTTACCAGCCTTATGACACCAGAAGGATTTTGTAAAAGAGATTTTGAGTTCTGTTCCAAGTTTCGCTATTTCATATTGAGTCTTTTGGAACACTTGATCGCTGTCTAGCTCTATGTTTTCTCCTTCCATTTGCTCCAGTAACTGACCTTACCAACAACAGCTCCTCTGCCAAATCCACAGAGGGGTTTCTAAGGAGAACTTTCTATTTTTCCCCATAGCACACATACTCGTTTATCCCCATAAATGGAGGAACAGGCGAAAACTGCCTTTTCTTATGCTTTAGAAGAACCTGACAGTTATTCTGCTGTTCGCAAGTAAAACCCTTTTTTTTTTTTTTTAACTTGTACAATTGCATTAAAAAGTTTAAGTTACCTGAACCACTTAAAATCTACTTATTTGTATTACTTTTCTTATTCCCTTGACACTAATAGCCTTCCTTCCTGTTTCTTTCTCTCCCTCCCCACTGTTTAGTCATTGTAGCTTCCTTTCAGTCCTCAAATTTCTGTCCACATAATTTTTGATTCGCTTATAATTTCCATGTCTCCTGAAAAATTTAACTCTCGCCAGCTGACCTCTTCTAAAGAAGTATCCTTAATTACATGCTACTTCTCTTTTTTTCAGATTAAGCACAATGTACGTGGCTTTCAGAATGATGCTGAATGTAAATATATTACAGTCACTGTTAGAAGACACATGTTCTTAAGACTACAAACGACATATGCTGCATGATCTTCCCTAGCAGGTCATTTCAACAGCTTTTCCATAAGACACTCCGAGAGCACCTAAAAGCTTAATCTTGGGATCACGGTTTGACTCAATACTTACCTAATTTACATTGAAGCAATTTAAATACCCCATTATCATTTTTTTTTTTCCATACACTTCTAAACCTTACTGAGCGTGTTAGACACACTACCATCATCTGGTCAAGTGGCTGCTAATGGCAATCTTACATTTTTCCTTTACAGGTATGTAATTTTATTTCATAAAGATACTGTGCTACTTGCTGACTTGCAAATGCAAGACTAACAAGGTAACAGTTCCTTAAAATCTATCCTTCTTCCTTCATAGTCCCATTTGTTTGCATATGTTTATTAATTCCTCTAAATTGGAAAAACGTGTTTTAAGCATTTTCATTTATCTCTAGATAATCCTTATGTAATTTATGTTCTGAAAGAGACTGCTGGCAAAGAAGGGCAAGTACTAAGAAGAAAGAGTGCTTTATAATTTATTTTTTTTAAACACAACCTAACACTCATGATTTTTCTGATCCCATTAATAATATCAACAGTAAATCTTCCAGTTACATCATTCCTCCTTATTAGTCAATTCTGCTTTTAGCTGCATGACATTAAGACTTTCAAAGTCAACAGTGTTATCCAGTACATACACAGGAGCCCCACAATTGCTACAAAATAAGGTAATATGAAAGTTTCATGAGTAAAAGCAGTTCTGCAACTTTTATTAGCTATGGTACTGATTACGTTGATTGCGTAAGTAGAAAATATTTAAGCCAAAGTTTTTACAGATAGTCCTTTAACTATGGGGGTTTTACGCATAACCAAACCAAACCAACCAAACCAAAACAATAGGGAGGTTTTGAAGTATTTAATAGTTTGCAAGACCAGGTCAATAATCAGAAAAAACTAAGAAGTGATTATGCCACAGTCTCCTAGTATTTGCGAATGCAGTGGCTGACCTGCAAAATATAATCAAGAAAATATTCTTATAGAAACCAGAATGGAATTCATGTGATATTCACTCTTGTTAGACTTCAAGAACTACAACTAGCATGAGATCAAGTCCAAATACATTTAATATGTCAATATCTTTTTATTTACTGATAGGAACAAAAATATTATTCGAGTTTCTTGGTTACCTGAGGTCCCATCTACAAGGGAAAGCTAATGCAATACATAGCATGGTCTGAACTTAGTCCTCTCACAGGCTGCAATCATTTCTATTAGACATCTCTCATTCACATGAGTAGCTTTCACATGAACCAACTCAAGTGAAAGATGACCTCATTTCAAACAAAGGCACATTAAAAACAGTGAACTAGTATCACAATCCCACTCTATCAACAACTAATCAGCTGTTCACTCATTTTAGCCTACAACTTCATAGTTTTGTTCAGAAAATAAGAGCTCAATAAGAGCACAATATCCACTTCTTTTCATTAAGTGTAGCAAAAGGCATACAACATAAAAGGAAGTCAGATGTATTTGGCTCTTCTGAACAGCATTTCATCTTTGATCCAACAAGAGGTCAAGTTCTTAAGTTGATCAAACAGCAAACATCCAAGAGGTACTCACAAAATATAGTTTTGAGTCTGACTGCGAGAAGTATGAGGAACAACAAATATATGTACATATATTTGAGATACATTTTGTTTTGCTGTTATATGTGTGTATGTGTAACTCCACCACCACCTTCATCCATGCCTTACTTCACATATTTGTAATAAGAGCAATTCTCCTTTCCCAGATCTGTGCTAGGCGTTCTTGATGGTCATATTTTATTATTAGTGAGAATACAATGTATTTGAAAGATTTAGTGTGTTTGAGAATTTTAGTTTTCTACCTTCAGAAAATAGAAAAAAAAACATACATCCTTGAAAAACACTGAACTATGAGTGATAATGTTTCTTCAATAACAACACTACTAAGTTTCATTCCTACCAAAATAGCAATAGGAATTTTGGCGAGATAAGCATTTTGAAATGCATGCTTTTGGTTGCTCTTTCTCGAGTCTTAGTGAAATCTGTCAAACTGCAGACCAGTCAATCACTTGTTACAATTCTGCATGTTCTAATGCTTGTAATTATTAGTTTGCATTAATCAAGAACACACTGTGAGAAGGACAAAGCCTTCTGATTGCAAGATTAAACTGACTCCCCCTCTTGTGCATAATTATAGAGAAAAGCTATACAAGAACATACCAGAGCAGACATTTTCTGGTATACAAAATAAGAAACAGACAAAATAAAGATCTATAGGAAGAACACCAGTTTATCACTGAATTTAGAAAAGATAATGTCAAATGCAGCTGAATATTTTCCATACAAATTGGCACGGAAATTTTCCTGCTTTGGGAATATGGAAGCTGTTCTTTACTTTTTTTTTTTTTTTTAAAGTGAGAAGCCATGGAAAAAAATTAAAAATCTGCAAATAGCGTATCAGATTTGACCAGAAGTTTCTATGCAGTACACGAAGGACAGAGATGATTGAGGTGTTTTTTCCATATATGAAAGAAATACTGGAAATTGTACTGGTGGACAGATAGTACACTGTACTCCCAGTATACTTGCCATCCCATAGCCAGTAACTGACTTAATATTGTAGAACCAGAAATGGATTTCAGCCAAACACTTAACAACAAGAAAATCCCTGCAAACAGAAGTAGTTTTAGAGATCTCACGTGACAAATTATTCGAAGTGAAGTTGCTGACAGAACTGTTGACCTGTGAAGTCAGAGAAAGGTCAGAAGCAGAGGTCAGCAATGGATTCCAGTAATTCAAAGTCTTTGAATCATTTAAAAGGCTGAAAACTACCCATGTATTTAATGCTTTGTATTTTTCCAGCTTTATATTCTCCCCTAGTGAACAATATGCAGCAGAATATCATTAAAACACATCTTTGTATCTGCTAATACCTACATGAGAGACATAAATCATGAAAATGTTGAGCAAATGACCCAACCAAGGGACAAGTATTAATGCAGAAGGATTTTTAAAGTAACATAAGAAATAATTCTAGGTACTTGAGAGCATTTAAAGTCAGCATATTCACTGAAAAATGGCTAATCTAATGCATCTAATGCAAGCCATGCAAGCACCTTTGCTAAATACTGGGTATTAACCTAAATAAGAGCATATGAAGAGTTAACACTTGCATGGTGCTCCCCCTCTCAGCTTCCTTTAGTATCCTGAGGAAATAAGAAAGTTCCCCAGAATGCAAGGATTGCTCTAGGAAAAACAAAAAAACAAAAACAAAAAACCAACCAAACAACAACAACAACAACCCAACCAAAAAACCACAATTTTTGTCATTCCACAGTGATAACTTGGTGTAGATATCCCTGCTATTAACTGCTTTCATTTCCAGTATGAGAGGAAATTCTGGTCCCTACATATAGTAGCAAGTGAAAACTTTTTTT
This sequence comes from Odontophorus gujanensis, assembly GCA_013399175.1. NCBI lineage: Eukaryota > Metazoa > Chordata > Aves > Galliformes > Odontophoridae > Odontophorus > Odontophorus gujanensis. The sequence continues at coordinate 34,010 of VXAB01008823.1, read as the reverse complement.
TTATTACAGGTTTTAGTCATTAGAACAATAAAGCAAGTGCGTAGCTTTATTCGTAAGAAAAAATAATATTAAAGTATAGTTAATCACATTTTAAGTCTTCACAAGATTGAATCTACTAGTTTGATTTATACTGGTATCTTAATGATGAAATTTTCCTTGCAGAGTTCCCTACTTAGCAAATTGACAATTTCATGTCAATAGTTGTAAGTCACTGGAAATGAAGTAGCTAAAAATGTGCTGAGCCACATGAAGTTGTGTGATTAGGAAGACTCCCTCTATGCTAGTTATTTCAAATCAAAGATCAGAAAACTATATACCTATGTGAAAATGCAAGAAATTGTATGAAATAATTTATATTATTTTATTGATCACTACTTCCCCTTTCTAACTATACGTATCATCATTAAAAAAAAAAAGCCTATTACAAAATTTTTAAACAGCACGTGGACTTGTTAGTGTAATCCCACTGATTTCAGCTGAATAACATAGTTTCACAGAAAGACATTAAGCTTTCCAGAATCACCTCTATATCAGAAGTATTTTAAATTCGGCACTCTGTTGCCATTTTCTGTGTAATATGGGCATAAAACTGATTGTTAAGACTACAAAATAAATGTCCAAAAATAACTCCTTTCCGTCAAAGAGAGGAAAAGAATAAGAATTCAAGTACAACTGCGCCTAAGAAATTAATCTAAAGGAGCATGGTTGTTGTCTGACAGGCATATAGAGAGTCTAGAGAGAAAAACAGATACAAGTTTACGAAAGAAGAAATGGATATAAGATTTTCCTAAAGAAATTAAAATAACACTATCCAAGTAACACAAACTGTTGAATCCTAATCTTCAAAGGCAAAATACGTGATTCTTCCTTTGTCTGGATGGCATTACATGCCCAATCATGATTGAAAGAAGAAAACAAAGCAGAAGAAAATGGTTGTAACACTCTCAAGATGTCATGCATCTATTAGGCCAGTTGAAAATAATACCTTTTTTAAAACAATGTAACACCTCTACTGAAGCTCATATATCAGGAGCTAAATAAAAATTTACAGATATCAGACCCTTGGGTTTTGGTTGCCATCACTGCAATAGTGACTTGCTAAGAGTCTTCTTAAAGAGGCTAAATCAGTATGAGCTAAAGGAGCTTACAGTTATGAGAAGTCAGTGCTTCAAAAGATGCTTCTTCTGGACCATACTCAGCTGAGTATCTGAGCATGAGTGGCAACTCACCTGTTGTTCAAGATACTACACTCTATATTAAACACTTTAATTGGAGAATTAAATAGTTTTGCTGAAATTGTAAAGTGCAAAGACTATTTCTGAAACCTATCTAAAATGCTGTTCACGTTCCCCTCCTTTCCACCCTAGACATATTACTTACAAAGGTGTACGTGAACTAAATGTGAATTAAAACTTTATTCATACCTCATCTTCCTTGAAAGTAGAAGTTGCCTTCAGTACATGGACGTTACACATCGAACTTTCCAGGCTGGACTGTGAAGAGCAACCCCAGGAAAGGCCCTAGACCTAAGGCATCGACGGGGCCTAGCTGCAGGAGGCAGACTCCCTGGGCCCCTACCCACAGGCCAGGGCACCCCTTCCGCTCACTGCAGGGCTCAACAAACCACAGTTTTGTTTTTGGCACAAGCCAAAAGCAACTATTATTTATCATAAAGATGAGCTACTCCTAAACTCAAAAGCTTCACCAACTGTTCTGTAAGTCGTTGACCAGATCAATCCAGCCTGCAGCTTCCTCAGGAGCCACAGAGCTCTGAGGGAATGTCAGTATATCTGGGATCACATAATGAACCCTCATGTCTTTCTGCCTTTTCAAAACTGGGTGGTTAAGGTTGTGGTCAGATTTTTGAGCTGAATATATTAATGGATTTCATCTCTTCACCAGACTTCCATAAGCCCTGTCTTAGCAGAGAGAAATAGCCCTCACTTCATAGTCACACCTTACTCATGCCACCGCTTTTTGTCAGTACATACATTTGAGAACTGTTTTCAAGGATGAAGTACAGAAGTAAAATTTCATCAAAAATCTCTGATGAACACCTTAAGAGCTCACTAAGAAATGCAACCTCTGCCACTGAACAAGACTGACGTGTTAGTTTCACAAAAACAAAGACAAATATCCAACTGGTTTTATGATTTTGTCACCCTCTTTAAAAAAAATACAAAAGATTAAAAGAGATAGTTACATATATATTAACTATTTTTTTTTTTTTAATGAGGGCTGCTCTTAAAGTAATGCCTCCTATTTTATTCTGGTAATCCACGATGTCAGAGGCAGGTGCCAGTGGTATGGAAGTAGAGGTTGAATCCTCAAGGATTTTAAAGCCGCTTAGCAAGGAGCTGAGCTAGAGTATTCTCACTATAGACAACATCCACTGAAGTCCTCAGTACATCCATTCACTTTTAAAGTACTCATTCCACATGGGAGTGCCCATGCACTAAGTATGCCAGATAATTACATGAAAAGAAAAAAGCAGAAATATGCTAACGATTTCTAAGAATATATTTGTCAGTTGATCAACACATAAGTCTAATACAGAAAGGCCATAAGTAAGAGACAACTTCCTTAAGGTGCTCAAGCAAATTTTGCAGTCCCTATAGCTATACAAAACTGTAAAATCAAGATTACACACTACAGTACCTGTAGAAAATAGATTGCTATACAATCCACTTTTTTATTTTACACATCATCAGAAACTCTGAAAGATAAAATCTCAACAACAGTATTTCTAAATTCCAAAGGAAAGATAATAGGATATCAAAACTAAAAAAACCTGAAAAAACAAAATCAAAGAACAGACTGCTAAAGCCTGGCACTGCCACCTTTGCTACGTTTTTCCTTGATGACAAAGTTGTTGCAAACTTCACCTGTCCACTAAGCTATTTACAAGTGAATGTATCTTCTGGTGTTCTGAAATACAGAAAAACCTACAATGGAGTGGATTATTCAGATTTATTCAAGATTCATTCATGGTTACATTGCAGAAATTACTGTTCAATATAATAATAAGAAAGTATGATCCTAACACACAGAAAAAACGGTATGCTTATTTAAGCACTTTGCTCATGCATTTAACTTGTGTTGAAGAATTAAAGCCATAAAATTAAAGCCATAAACAGGCATGTCTGTGAAAACTTCATGACAGATTCCACCTGTAAGATAAAAACCTCAGCTGGCAGGCAGATATCTTAGTATACAAACACCAATGTGAGCAACAAGTATGACAGCCTAGGAAGAAAAAGAAAAAACAGGGAAAAGGACCAGCAAGTAAACAACAACAGAAAAAGCAGGAACTGGAAAGAGGCAAACAAGCATCCACCTCTTTACAATAAAACTGCTGCATAACTATTGCATGATTCTGTCACAAAAGATCTTGTACAATATCTCCTCTCACAGCAGAAAATTCAAGATCTACGAAGCTATTTTGGATTAGAGTACCTTCATTTTATCTATACCTGATCTGCTATGCTGAATTCCTTGAGACAGGGTTTAATGAAAGACCTGTCTGTTGCTAACTCCACCAAATTCAGATGCATGAGCTCTAGAAATCCAGCACACAAGTGAAGCTCAGGACACTGTCACTGACACTGCAGCACTGCATATACAGGGGGGTTTCAAACCAATATGAAATAGCTACTGAATAACATTATCAGCTAATCCAGTACCAGATTAACATGATTGCTACTCCTAAAGCAATGCTTTAAAGACTGCAGCCTTTTCTCCTTCTCTTCCATCTTGTAAATTCTTCTTGAATTATATACACTGGCACAGTTTAACTGGAACAAATACTATATATGTATATATAGTATTATTTTCCATATATACACATATATATATATGGAAAATCATAGAATGGCTCGGGTTGGAAGGGACCTCAAACATCATCTTGTTTCAACTCCCCTGCTATGGGCAGGATTGCCAACCACTAGATCAGACTGCCCAGGAAGACATCAAGACTGGCCTTGAGGCATTCAAGTCAATCTCTTTAAGTGTCCACCTAAATCACAGAAGAGGTGAACAAACTCAAGCTAAAGAAGCATTTGATTCCAACTCTTGCAGTGATAAAAAGAAGCTTTTGAGGAGGCCTCTATAAGAGAATCGGAGGCGCCTTTTCCCTTGAATTTTCCAAGAGCTTAATAGTGTTTGTACATAAGAGATCTCTATGAATGTCTTGAAGGAGATTAAGCTGAATAAATGTCTAATCTCTTTGTATCCACCATGAATCCTTTTATTTATTTCTAGGAGTTGACTAGCATGAATAAGACTTTTAGTTGTAACTATCCGATTCCCGTATTCCCATATTTTGAAGAGAGAGACACCTTCAAGTTTTAAAAGGCAAATAAGGCATAATGTTTCAGGCTCATCAGTGATTCCTAAATTTAATTTCTGGTTTTCTTGCACATCTTAGAATGAGATTCTTAAATATAAAATGAGTAATATTCCACTCATGGATGTTATGTATGAATTTTCTTCTCTCCATGAAGGTAAAGTATGTCTACTAATATATAACTGCTACTAAGATATTCTGAAAATACATAATTCAGGATAGATAACCTAGAAGCTACATAGAATATCATTTAATTTCAGGTTAAACTTCAGATTTTCACTAAATTTTGAACAACAGAAGTGAAAAATGTTTTAGTTTTGAAGAAATTATAGCTACATTCTATTTCTTAGGTTAGTTCTTGATGAGAATACTTAGTGTATAAGCTGAATGCATTTCTTTGTTTGTTAACTTGTTTTAATGAGCAAACCTTCAGAAATGAATTTAACCTTCAATACTTCTACCTTGCATTGCAAACTTGCTTGCATTTCTAAAATCTTTATTACATTTTATTCCAAAGACAGTTTTCCTCTCATTGCAATCTTTTTGAGTACCTTTTTCTTTTGTCACAAAGAGAACAAATTACTAAATTATGTAAGCAATTTACATTGCAGGATTATCAGTATCTATCATTATGATGTTGTTTTCCTTGCCTAGGACTCAGTGTAAACCATGACAACAAATGAAATTGAGGTGATTCACTAGAATTAGTATTATGACTAATTCACAATTCAGTGCATGTGAATTAATTTGATCATTACTTTTCATTCATCATTAGCAGACTTCTCTGTAAGAAATTAAGACATAATGAATCAGATCAAGAACTAGTACTTCCATTCTAATCAGAACATAGATGTGCAGTACATTACATGTTACTAAAACTGCAAGAGTTCCTCAAACGCATGTGCCAGTCAATACACTCAATTCTGTACTGCTGCCATTTATAACTGTGTGCCACTACACTAGATTTTCTTCAATGTTCAGTTTCCATATCAGGTACAAGTTGTTTTTCATTGTTATTTTATGGTCTTTATTTCACAATTTAGTCTCTTCTGGTCTGAACAGATATTACATCTGCAGAGCAATCAATAGCTCAAAACTGTAACTGTGTAAACAAGATGATTATAATCTGAGTTGATGGTATCTCTATGCAAAGCGAAAGCCACGTGCAACCTCTTCACCACTACTGAGCACACACAGCAGGCAGGGAAAGGTAGTAGAGTATCTCCTTCAGAAAACAGATAATAGATACTATACAGCGAATGCGTCTGATGAAAATCAAGGTTCAACTACACTGTATACTTCCTGTATTAGAAGAAAACCAAATAATCATGTTTTTTTACCCTCTCTCTCAACTTATGAGGTGCTAAACTTCTTTATAAATAAACACCAAGAGAAGCAGTAAAAAAAAAAAAAAGTTGCCACTTGGTCTTAATGTACTGTTGGCAGCAAGATATAACATAATTTAATGTCTCTTCTCATACATACATTACTTCAGAATACAAGAAACACCCATGATCAGAAAAATGTTTTACTGTAGACAGACAGAACTGTAACAGGACTACTATTTTTATACATTATTGTAGTTACCACTCTTCTAATTCATGAAAAATTTCTTCCATTAATTCCACTTGAACAATTTGAGTTGTCAATATGAGGTCAGAAGTTATCCCCTCACACAAGTCTGCAGAGTGCAGGAACACCAAATACGTATTCTCAAGCCACTGTGCATTTTGATAATACATACAGAGCTAAAAACAAAACAAACAAAAACAACTACAAAAAACTCTACTCTCAGTACTTAAAAATTTAAGTAATTAAGTAGAGAACATTCGTACTTTCTGATTCTTGAGCTCTTATCTGCTTCCTTGACTTTTTTTTTTATAGGTAGAAAAGCTGTTCAAAAGATGTCACATCCTCTAAAACTTTGGTTCAACTACTATAAAGACTGTAGATAAATATTTAAGCATGATAGCTATGCATTTAATTATTGAGCAAAAGCCTACATGCTACATCTGACAAACTCTTACTGGGTGTAATTGATTTGAGATAAGGAGTTACACGACTCCTGAGTACAATTCTATTACAAAAGAAAAAGAGAAGGCAAGTTAGTAGTAATCAATTTACAGCAGTCCAGATTCTAATAGGAGTAGATCTGTCCAGGGATTTGAAAACACTAACAAACAACAAAGTAGAACAAAACATAATAAAGAAAAAAACAACTGGCTTCTCTTCAGAGATCTCACCTGCCCACTGTGCAGCCTTGGGAATTACACTTTCTTTGTTCACTAGTTTCTGAATCCATAATACATTTGTTTCCTTCATATTTCCATTAAGAAGTCTGTACTTCTAGATTTAGCATACTCTATAATTTAACATAAAAATAGAAGTATCATTAACAATAACACTGACTTAGAACAAAAATATTTAAGAAATGACAAACTGAAGGAGTCCTACTGACTCACTTTATAAGTACGCTTTCCAATGAAATCAGAAGGATTTCATCTCTACTCAGACTTTAAAATACAGATACAATCAAAAATCAAATCCCCTGAACCATTACTGTACTGGTACAGTACTTCTATACTATAAACAGCATAAAAGAAATCAGTTCTGTACTTCAAGCAAAACTCACATTTTATTTCTGCTTCGCATACTTAAAGATTGTATTTTCCATTACTCTAGAGAAAATCACTTGATTTTAAGCTAAAAAAAAATATATATTCTCTTTTACAATCATGGTTTGCAATTAACTTCTCAGCTTTCATGTAAGTGTAGAAACGACCAATCAACTCATGCACCATCACTTCTGCTTAATGGTACAGTACAAACACAGGAAAAAATCCTTCTTTTTATGAAGAATATACGCATGTCAGTAGGTCCTCGCTCATCTGGTCTTACGAAACATTTCCTTGTAAAACCTAACTGGGTTCAAGCTGAGCAAGGGAAGAAAACTGAAACCAAAGCAAAACAGCAACGAAAAACACTTAAATCCTTAACAGCTTATTTACAGCTGTTTAATGCTTTTCATGATAGCAATACCTGTTATCTTTAATTGATATGCATATGACAGCCACATTCAGTCTTGCCTCATTTGTTATAAAAGCAATGACCTTTCAAACACTTTCCTAGTCTTCCTTTAAAAGAAAATCACACACTGAAGTGCCAGCAAAATGGAAAATGAGCCTTTTGAAACAAACAAACCATCCTCCATTCTGTGTTAAGAGAAGCATAAGACTGCACAACAGTGAAAAGCATGCTGAACCATGCAACGTTTCTTTCACTGTGCATGCTCCAAAGAAGTCCTTGACATTACTAATGTTTGTCTTGCATATAGGTCCCAAAGCTAAACTTCAGTCTGGAAGAGATTTGAACTACTATCCAGAGGCATTTCAGGATCTGAACCGAAAGGTTTACAGCATTACAATCCGGTTAATTCTATTGCTTCTAATTCCAGCTGGACTTAAAGTCTTATCTCTGCGCCGCAGGCCTTCAGATACAGCCTATCACTGTAACACCAATTCCCAGAGAATTCAACTTCATGACCCAAGTGAGATTAAATCCCTCCAGATAGCCCAAGTAAATGGCTCATAACTCGTTTCTGTCACTTCCACTAATGCTTTTGTACCATGAAAGAAAGCAGCAAAGGTGTAAATATCTACAAATTATTAACTGCACTTTTTCCCTTAACTCCTATCAGTGATTTCAGTTGTCTGATTCCTGCTGAGAACATCAGATATTTACTAGCTGAACTTTCCTGTTAAATACTGCACTAATCAGCTACTGGATAGTTGTACTCTATCAACCCAAGTGCTGCTGCTTTTGGTAAAATGCAAACAGACAGACAGATACAAATAAATACAGAAATACTGAGGAGGAGATTCATATTTGACACTAGTTGTACTTGCACTCCTCCAAATTAGGTAATTCCACAGCACATTAAACAGTTTCATCTAGATGAAAGCAAAAGTTAGCTGAAGGAGAATATCTCAATTCTACTCTTCAGGACATGAGTATTTTAAGGAACTGAAGATAAATTTCCAAATAATCCTTGAGGACAATTGGAAGGAAAAGGAAATATCCCCTCAAAATGCTGTAGCCTAAATATGAGAAATTACTGTGCATACTGAAAACCAAACGAAGAACAATACAGCATTGCATTGAGAAGTACTTTTAAATACACTGACCGTCAAACAAAGAGGTATTTTTTGGATTCCCCACCCATCCCTTTTAAATCACAGAAAAGGGAGAAGTTCATAGGGAAGAAAGATGAAAGGAAGAAGAAAAAGCACATGTAAACAGAGAGTACCCAAAATCTTCAGCACTAAAAAGAAATCCTTTCCACCAAGCTTAAGAAGTTTCAACTAAATATATATATATATACACACACACCACAGAAAGACTGGTAAGACAAAGAAAAAAAACTACCAGAAATAATAATAATAATAAAAAAAAACCAGACCTCTTCTTTCCCGCAGAAGAAATGAACCATTTATTTTCTAAAAGCCTGTGGAAGCAGCCAGTCTCAACTTTCAACACTTTTTCTCTGCACAAAGCTAGCAAAGTCCTCCTTCAGTGCTTCTGTCAAGAGATTTCCTACAAGACTGAGGACGACAAAGGAACGAGAATGTCACTTAAACAGAGGAGATACAGCAACTTACTGAAGGTTTGTACTGCACATGTGCAGCTGAATTCCCAAATCAGGAGGATGACTGGCAGCTGGGGGTACTCGGTCAGTTCCAAGGCAGTCAATGGTTCCCAGCTGAGGGCCAAGTCAAAGCACAGCTGCAGGACATTGTGTTGGCACTACTTGCTGGGACAGCACCTGGTCTGATTGCAAACTGTGGTAAAAAGGTTGCCACTGGGCTGTCACAGTGGAGTAGCAAATATGTGGGCATAGCAGGTAGTCTAGACTAATCCTGTAAAAAGACTAAAGTAATACAGAATTGTGAATTGAGGTTCCTAACAGGTCAAATAGCCATTTAAGAAACATCCTTTCTGATAGAGAACATGGGCAATGTACTGTTGTGCTTATGTTGTGGAACTATACTGGAAGACAATATTGCTGAGACGATTCATAGGCAAGTTTTCTTCTGGTAACATGTCCAGACAACTCTATGCTCTCAGACCACCCCTGGGTTACTCCCACCTAAATTGGCTAAGGTGGCTGCCTGAAAACTACCCTGAACTGAAACATGCTGAGGAAGCTCTGTCTGCTAATAGTTAAAGCAGTCATGGAAGACTAAACTTTGTTTATGGCTCATTTAGGGACCTTAAGTAGAGAAAGTTATTGTGCCAGTGCAATCCCAATGAAGTCAGACCAGCAACGATAGTCAGCAAAAGGGAAATGACTCTGTTAATGAGGCAGGTGACTCGTACTTGATTTTAATCTGAAAGAAAGACACAAAGCCAACATAGCTCAATTAATTTACTGGTTGTCAGATTGTGACCATATACTAAAACAAAGAGTACTCTGGTAATCTTCAGAGTAGTGCAGCACTGAAAAGAAACAAAACTCATACCCTTGTTTAATCACCTGTATATTATAATTCACGTGATGTAGATCAAAAGAAAACTCTCTACATCCATCAGCATCCCATGCATTTTGTTCTACTTGAAGCAAGCTTTGAAATCTGAGCAAGGTAAATGATGTATATTAGCTCAGCTGAGAATGCATGTTTATTAGACTTCAATACTTACACAAACTGGCAACTTCTAGTTTCAACATTTTGGACAAATACAAATAAACAAAGCACAATTTTTTTATTTTACGTATTTACCCCTTTTAAGCCCAGCAATTATTAAGCAATAAGTCAAGCAATGTTTTTTTCCTACATTAAAGCTGATTATCTGTCTTGAGACAATGAGTCATAAAGTACTTGAATCATAATAAAGGCATATCAAATGAGTTATAATAAAAGGAGTAGTGGGCACACAAGGATATTGCCAACATGCATGAGTGAATGGCAGAGTTACTGTTTATAGACCATACAAATTTCCTGGGCTGCTATACAAAGTAGAGAGGTCTGTCTAGGTTCACAACTATTAGCATGACAGCAGAATTACACTGGAACAAGCAAGAACTCTCCCAAATACAATGCATTTTGAAACTGAATAAATAGTATATTTGTGTGGTTCAGAAATAAACGTTAACATGTAAGCCAGTGTTCAACTTGAAAAAATAAAGACTAATTAGCATTTCTTTGATCCAAGGATGAATATGAGAAACTGCAGCCTAAGAAGTTTTTTCTGCTTTTTACCCTTCCAGAAATATTTACAAAATCTGAAATCAGATTTATCAAATGAATACAACTGGATTAAAGTACCATCTCAGATGTACCTTAAAAAGAAACCTGAAATTGTGATTATCTATGAGCTACTGTCCTTTTTACTTTGCTAGATAGTTTATGTTTTTATTTAATGATGATGCTTTTAATTTAATTAAGGGTGACAGAACTCTAGCCTTTTAATTCATGACAATAATTTGAACAACATTAAAAAGAGATGAAACGTTTGGGCTTTCTTGCATGCGACTGTGTATTAAAACACTTGATGAACTCCCCAAATGCCAAGTTAGTATCTATCAAGATGAAGATGGCCAATATGCTTGCATTAGTTATTAGCGTACCACACATATAATATTATTGAAGTAAGCAGAGCCTACTGTGCCTTCACATACAGGAATGGTATGGAGCAAAATTGGTTTTTAATTTTTGCATGGCTCCTCATGGGAGAAAGTCAGGGACCGTGGTGATATTTAAAAAAAAAACCAAAAACAATAATTACTATGAACAAAACAAGAAGACATACCATTGTTCTTGAATATTATTTGGAATGCTGTGACAGTACCTATTTATTTGAGCAGGTGTATGTATTTAGTATCAATAGTGAAGTTGCTTAAGAACTGCATATTGTCACAGAGGCTCAGCACCACATTTGTGCTACAGAACCAGGCTGGTATATTGTGCTGAAACATGGCAAGGAAAGAATACAACTTTCAGAGTGGAAAAGGAAATTTGAGTTCAGCCCTGCTGCACTTTCTCAACTAGGGAGCAGAGAAACAAAACAATTAATGCATCCCGAGAGAAAGCTTTTAATGAGAAAAATACATTTTGAGACATGTATTTTCTGTTGTTTTTTTTTTGTTGTTGTTGTTGTTCTGTTTGTTTTTTGCTTTTATGGAAGCTGACAATAATTCTAACTATATGAAGGTAGTGTTTTCCTCAAAGAAGTGCAATGAGTTTAATTCTCCTTTCTAGCAGCTTACTACTTACATCCTTACTATAGGCAGTTTAAAAATACCTACCAGGAACTCTGCATTCTATGACAGTACAGACAAGAGCAACGCTTTACACTTTCTAAAAAGCTTGCCATTCTCACCAACAAATCATATTTTATTGCCAAGTATCCTTTTTCCAGAAATAAAGCTAGTACATTGCTAGTGTATCCTCAGACAAAGCTCATATATGGTCTATACACTTCCTATTATTTCTATATTATTAAAATCTTTTTCATAAAGATGCCTTTTATATTCTGTCATTTTTGGCTCCAGGCTGCACCATTTCCTTAATCTCTAGCACAATACATTACAATTCGACATGAACTAAATAAAATCAGTTACGAACAAAGCTGAGAATAAATGTTAAAATGTACCGTCAGTCCACAGATTGGATATGAATTATATCTCTGCAGTGCTTTCTATTTCAAAGCACAATACAAAGGAGAATTCAGAGACCTTGCTGAGAGCAGATCACATTTTTAGATACCTGACTTAAAAGAGGACTTAAAGGTCATCAAGCCTGATTACATTTTGTTCAACACAATAAAGTGCAGCCATGTGTAAATTACTGTTGAGCAAATTATGAATGATTCATGGCAGGTTTTTTATTAGAATGTAATGTCTCCTTTTCTGTAAAGTCAACATTATGATCTACACTGTTATTTATTAGAGCTCCTTCTATTAAAACAGGAGAGATGCTTTTATTTGTACCTTTTGTATCTGCATACAGGGTAATTGAAGGTAAAGTTAAAGAAAGTCCATCCCTTAGCTATTTCTAAGCTCTCAATCACAAATTTAACTGGAAGAGCTGTTTCACAGAATACCTAAAAAATTTGGTATTACGCTACTTTATCAAGGTAAGATTATCAGAAAATAAATACAGTTTATTATAACTTGCTTAAGTACTGCTTTCTGCCAATTTGCAGCTATGTTTTTCACTCTATGCATGATCAACATCCCTATTTGCTTCATAAAGGTTATGGAAAAACATCCTTGCCTGCTCTTTAGAAGATAGCCACTTCAAAGACTCTTTTGAGAATCAACAGCCTTTAACAATGTTTGATACAAAGCCAGAAAAGGGCATATGCTAAGGGGGGAAGCAATGCTTAAGTTTGCATTGTGGGAAATAAAGGCCAAAAATATAGTTTATCACACAAATTAAGTTCTCTTTTCCACAGTAACTCTCTTATCTATACATGCCTACAGCCAAAACCCTTCCGTGCTGATACCCACAGAAACTCATCCGCAGAACCCTATTCTCCAATTATCAACTATTTCTTCCTTCAGTACTCAGGCATTCCTCTGTTTGGTGCCAGAAGTAGAATTAAGCTCACAATGAGCTTCTGGATCTGAGTTTTGTCACTTAAAGGTGGCTGGATGTTTGGTTTATGGACTGATGCCTGTTTTCAGCAATGCTTCTGTCCAGAGCAAAAATAAAGGAGCAGGTGCTGTACCCAGCCATTCTCTGTTGGGTTAGGAGCAACAAACATGATAGCAATATTTTTCCCAATACATACAAGTGGGCAGATGATTTGGCTTGGTAAAGATTTGAAAGAGTAAAAATAATTAATTAATTAATCCCTTTTTTTTCCCCTCAAAAAAAAAAAGGGATTCATACCTTCATACTTCATACCAGCCTTAACAGTAGAGAACATATTATTGTGGATCACTAGTGTACAATTGCTGAACAAAAAAGCCTTTCAAGAGAGGTGTTAGAGAATGAAATCAATGTAAATGAATGAAATGATTTTGAGGTAGCTTTAAGTTGTAATCTGAATAGATTTTAATTCTTTACTTTGAGAGTAATGTAAATCTGATTCATATACTTTTAAAAATGCAATTAAATCATTTCCACAAAGAATGTTATATAACATAGCAAACAGTAGGTTGCAATATAAATTGCAAAATAAAATATTTCAAGGCCTTTGGTAGATCATTTTGGTATTGTTTGAGTGCTGTAGGGAAAAATCTCATCTAAAAGCATTTATATCAAACATTATAATAATAGAGGAGAATGCGAGATGAACAGAGTAAAAATCCTGTATGGAATATTTCTGGACCTTGCTGGCTCTTTTACAGAACGATGGACAGGATTATAAGGCATAATATGCGTAAGTTAAATCAGTGGGTGAGTAGATTGTCTGTAAAGGCATTCTAGTTTTATACTTATGATTTACATAGAGTCCGAATGACTGGGGCAGTCGGTTGCTGAAAACTGTATATTACTAAACAGCTGTAAGTAAACAAACAAACAAACAAACAAACAAAACAACCAACAATAGAACAATATTTTGTGGTTGTCTTTCCCCAGCCTTGTTCTAATTTAACTTCTGACTAAAAGTCTAACATGAAAAACAAAGTAGCACAAAATAGTAGTTTTTGGAAAGAAGCAAACAATCTTTCATAAAATCATGTTTCATAGGATTGAAATGTCAATTATTCAGTTAAGCTTTTAGAAATGCATTTCAAAAATTCATCAGTTAAAACTACATCTATCTAGATTCTCTAATCAGAAAGTTATTGGACAAAGAAAGAAGCAAACATTAGATTAAAAAATGAAGTTAGTATACTCTTGAGAAAAAGTTTTATATAGCGACCACTCAGTTTTCCCTCTCCTGTGTTACCATCCTTCTTCAAAAGAAGCTGCTGTTTTGGTGCAGAAGCACTTATAACATTTAAAATATTCCCAGTAATAGTAATACTTTTAAAATTTTTAGGAAATAAAACCAAAACAGTACAATTATATGAGAATACCCATAGAACTCACATAGAATCACTTAACTACCCACAGCTTTTCATACAAGCTCACCACTGACACAAGAAATGCATAGGTTAATAGATAGTGACAGACTGCCATTGAACTCCTGCAGTCTGCTCTTCAAGAAAAAAGATCTATTACTTACAGTAATGACTACTCTTATGTTTTAAATGCAGTGAGTTCAACAATATTACAGTACATAGAGTCACAGTCGAGACTAGAACCCTGTGCTTGGTTAACAACTTGCAATCAGTTATAAAGAAAGATTTTACAAGCACTAAATATAGAAATCTCTCCTTTCTTATCTATACATATACACAGGAGATTCTACAGTTGACTAGAAACATAAAGACATCATCTTTAATATTACTGAGCTACTTAATCGTAACTATGGGGTACTGTGTCAAAAACCAACTCCTATTTCTTCCTCATTTTTCAAGAGGGTGGTTAGTTTAGATATGTAACTCCATGGCTGTCAAAAGAATGAATTGTAAATCACTGACAGTCATTTGTTCTACCAATTAATATATTAGAGCTAACATAAATCATTCTTTTTATAAGCAGTGCATTCTTAAAAGTCTTCACTAAGTCACTCGAGCACAGGGTTAACTTTCAAATACAAAACAGCTCTTCAATGAAATACTGAATTTTGCTGCTCCTGGGCTTCAGCCAATTATGCCTCGTGAGTCTTATTCACATTTTTGAACTTACATAGTTGTTGCACATTTACAGATATCAGTGTAGGAAATACGCACAGTAAGCCATGTAGTGGATCCTAACATTTACAGCACTGTTCTATCAAACCTTTTTTTGGAACCTATGAGGGATGCTAGGCCACTGAAGGTAAAAAGAAGTGCTTGTAGCTTGAGCACGAGATTAATTTCTGATATATTTAACAAAGAAAAAAGGATATGAATTAGAACAATGCTAAATAATGCATTATAAAGCAGTGCCAACATGAACAAAATCTGCACCTGCAATAAAGTGGAATATTTTGCCAAAAGATCAAAATCTGACCCAGCGAATTCATTCTGCATCCTTATGGTCGACTGTTCCTGTTTTTCTCTCCTAGTACATTCTACTGCTTTTATTTATAACAAATCGTTAAGAACGCTTTCATTAATCCTTTAATATTTATATTTTTTAGGGATAATAACTAAGAATCATAGTAGAAGTTAATCCAAAATTAATTCCAGTTTTATGTTTGTTTTATCAGCATTGCACTGTAATAGCTTTCCACTTGGCTGTGAGAGTAATTAAACTGAGGCTGAAGTATCCTATAACATAGGGACTTCCATTTACACACTATTCTTGGTGAAAATATTTGTGTAGCTTCTCAGATGCTGTGGGAAGCAATATCAAAAATAAAACAAAGAGGGCCTTAAACTAAGCAACTAATTAAAACAAGAATGTTGCTAACCATTGTTAGGGTGAGAAACACACTGTAAAGGAGTCAGTTTGAAATCTACAGGAGATAAATCACCGCTTTGGTTATTTGCTTATTACACCGATGAAATGTTTCCAAAAAAGTGTCTGTTTGTGAGCATGCATTTGTCTTGTGCCCTCACAAATCCTCTGAATTATCTCCTTGTTGAAATCAAAACATCAGACCAGGTATACCAAATGAATCACAAAGTTTCTGTAACTACAGAAGATCATACAAAAGATGCCAAATTCAGAAGCATCTGTAAAATACCTACTTCACCCACTATCAGACCATGAAAACAAAGCATCTTTTGTGTCATGAGACCAACTTAAGAAGGACAGTGAAAAATAACTAAAAAAACTAGAAAGCTGCAATAAGTCCCACTCAAAGGCTGGCAAAACCCCAGCAAATGAGCATGATAAATAACACAGGCAAAGTGAGAGGTTGTATTATAATATTTTGTATTTTATTGGAGCTTTTTTGTCACTGCTACAGAAGAGGAAAAATTCATCCTCAACAACTCAAGCCAAATTACGTGCCTATGGACCAAAGTATCCTTCCATGCTTCTCTTAAAATTGGAACTCCAAAACTGGATTCTGCATTCCAAATTCACCTTATCATTGCTGACTAGAGGGGAAGGAACACCTCCGTCAACTTGCTGGCAATTCTTTTGCTATTCCATAGCAGCTATCCAAGGCCTGTTACTGTAATCTTTACCTGAAATACATCTATTCAAGTCATCTGTACAATTAAACATTTGGAATTACTAAATTCTATGTAAGTTAACTTGGGTTCCTTTCACCTATATTTCTTAGAATGTTTTCCAAACTAAACTGGTGGGATGTTTGGAAATTCTATTAACAAAGTTATTCCTGATTAATTTAGAACTACCTAGTTGTGTGTTGTGGTTATCTTTTAAAAGTCCTTTTTCAACGCAATGTTCTCATGTATGTGTATTTATATGCACTCAATTAACATATTAATGAAAGTCTTCATAGGAACCTTCATTTGTTTAGGCTATACACGATAAGGGCTTTCAATACTCATCATGATACAGAAAATCCATTTCCACTGTGGCAGTACACCTGCACTTGCTATGTCTAACTTCACATTTCTTGAAAAAAAGATAAAAATCTATAATTGTTCAAGGAAGATTGCTTACCAATTACCATCACAGGCAAAACAGACTCAACATGTGAAAAATTAATGTAATTAAGTGACAACTAAATCATGAAGTAGGATAGTGAGAAAACTGACGACATCATCTTCCCATTCACCCTTTCTTTCCAGGCTCAAATTCACTATTCTAGCTCCTCATCCCTCTCTCTTTGAGCCCCTGTACAGCGCGGGGAGCCATTCTTACCAAACAGGCCCTGAGCTCCCCACAAGCTGCACCTCTTCAAGCTCTGTCCTGGAGCTCTCCGTGGGCTACAGCTCCTTCAGACCTCATCCACTGCTGCACCGTGGAGAACTGCTCTGCATGGTGCCCACGGGAAGCAGGGGGCAGCCTGCTCTGCCATGGGTCTCCCCTGGGCTACAGGGAGCTGCTGGTCTACACCTGGAGCACCTCCTTCTGCACTGACCTTAGGAGCCGCAGGGCTGTTTCTTTCACTTTTTTTTTTTTTTTTCTCCACTCTCACAGCTGCTTGAGAGCACTTTTTACCCTTTAGGAAATGTGTTATCACCAGTGGTGATGATGGATTTTGCTTTCGCCAGTGGCGAGTCTTCTTTGGAGCTGGCTGGAACTGTGTCTATTTGATGGGAAGGACAGAAGCTCACCCCCACCCGTTCACATAGTTTTCAGTGTAAAGGGTTTTTTTTTTCCGAAATTTTTGTGGATATACTGACAGGTTTTTAAAAAATAACAGTCTTAAATTTACAGCTGTATTAAAAACAATTCTGTCTAAATATGTACCTTGCATGTGATTTTGTTGTATGACTCTAACCATGGCAGTTTCTGGCAGCCTGATTTAACTTTTCATGGATCTGTAAAAGCAGTGTAAAAATAGACTGACGTGATACAAACCAATGGTCTCTGAAGGCAGAAGGAACGATAAAGCCTGTTGTTCAGAAGGCAGAGATACAGGACAAAACTTACAGGAAATTCAGATGAAAGAAAAAGGCAAGTATTTCCTAAACAAGAAATCCTATCACAAGCACTATATGTATGCTAAACACTAAAGCTACTGTGTTTTTTATTATAGTACTTTCATATTCATCTTTGTGTTCTTACTTATTTTTACTGTTTCACTCCCTTGCCCTAATTTTTACAGTGCCTTCCTTTTCTGTTTATTATTTACTTTTCCCCCTTACGTCTGACTGCAACTTCACTGCCTGCTTTTCTCTTTCCTTCCTTGCTCTACACTGCAGCTTTTATGCCACAGTCAGTGACAGTTTATCCCACCAGCTCTCACTGCTTTTGTTCTCCATGCCTCACATGGTCCCGTATCATTCCCCGTCTCTGCAGTTTCATCACCTCCACACTGCAAGGGGAGACAATGTTCTCCTCTCCAAATTTCACTTACTGTTCAGCTTTTTTCTCTCCTCAACAAACTGTTACAGCTCCATAAGCTCTCATCAGCCTCTTTCAGGCAGAGAACAGAGGAACAGCAGAAACTTCATGTCAGAAACCAATCTGTGATAACGAACTCTGTCATTCAGAATTAATTTCAGGATAAGGCAAAACAACTCCATAAAATAATTACAGAGGCATCTCCTACTGAAATACAGGACTTCCCCCTCAAAAGAGAACACATGGGTTTATTGGCAGGTGAGCAGCAAGGGGTCTGCAGGGCTCCTTGGTTGCAGCAGTAGAGCACTGTGAATGTGGCAGCTGGCTAATTATGTTGCAAAGAGCTTGGCTGTTTTTCGGCTCCCTTTCTGTGTTTTATCTGAAGACATACTGGAGACTGTGGAATAGGATTTAGACAGTTTCTAGAGATACTTTTTACAGCTTCTTCAGATAAAGAGAAGAAATAGTCTTGATGCAAGGACTAGCTCTTCCTACGTAATGCAAAGGCTGCTCTTATCTACATTTATGGCCTTTGTAAGGAATTATGAAAGGAGAGACTTAAGGAGTGCCAGAAGAATCAGGCAAAGGACTACATAACCTTTTGAGAAGCCATTATAAAAAACAGCGAAACAGTAAGAGTTATAGAAACAAAAAGATGCAATAACCCTCTAAATAATTTCTTCAACTACATAAAGACAAACTTTTTGGCCTCAGAATCACAGAATTGTAGGGGTTGGAAGGGACCTCTAGAGATCATCTAGTCCAACCTTCCCTGCCAAAGCAGGCAGTTTCTTCGCATATATTACAAAAAGTCAAGTGAAAACATTTTAAATGGAAAAATACTAAAAACATTTGTTCCTTAGAAACACTTAACATCAAAATTTCCTCACCACATATTCATTTTTTAATACTTAAAACTTCATCAGGAATATCTCAGCCCATTACGCATCTAAGGTAAAGTGCGTTCTACGCAATTTGCTACAGGAAGTACCTTTCAAACAAAATACTAAAAGCTTGTAATGATCAAGAGCACAAAGCACCAGAAATTCTTATACTCTTAAAAGGAATTGTACTTGCTCAGCACCTTTGAAAAAGATGAGCTAGTCCAATTTTCTGTTGGTGCGCACACCAGGACACTGTAGAATGTGCACATCCGTTATTATTGCCTTATGCCTGTATAAAGAATTTCAGAAATGTGGCACTTAGGAGCATTCAGCATACCTTTAATTTTATAATTAATGCTTCCAAAAAAAAAAAAAAAAAAAGGGCAGTAAAATGCAGTTGAATCAGTTTCTCAGTATAATTCTGCTTCTGTCTCCACTGCAGAAATGAGTTACATGCATCATTTCTCGGTCTGCTTGCAGCTCTGTGACCTATGAATCAGGCAGTCTCTATGATGGGAAAAGACATACCTGACAGTCCCCTACAGCAAGGGCTTTTATTTCTCTATAGCTTAGTTTAATCATCTGCAAAAAGTACAGGATAACAATTTCTATTTCACAGCATGATCACACGAGTACACAATCTGAGTTAAGTACTGAGAAATGATTAAAGAAAAAAATCTTCATATCTTGAAAGCTGTTTGACGTATTTGAAAGAAACTTGTAAATGTCACCAGAGGGTGTGAAAAATATAAAAGAGTATGTGTATGTCAAAGAATCACATTCAATATCTGCATTACTTTCTGGTCAAATGTAAAGAGAGCAAAAGAGCAACTCCAGTGTTTCTGTTCTCATTTTAGTCCATAGATTCAAAAGATACTTCTGATGGTATCTTTTGTGTGGCAAGGAATGGTCCTTTAACTATGGAAATCTGCAACAAATTCTCTTGGAGAGGAACTAGTTCTAAAGCAACATGATTTCTGTGTGACTACTTTCAAATCACAACATTTTTTTTAACATACCTAAGAGAGCTCAGTGAGTGAGTTGAAAGTCTCAAAATAGCAATAATACAGTTTAATAGTTTATTTTAGAAAGTTGTCTGTGTGTGAGAGCACACAATATTTTCTTTATGAGAGCTTACTCTGAATCTTTAAAGAACTTTACAAGATCCTGTTTTCACTTGCAGAGTGTAGGAGTCTCAGTTTAGACATGATGTACTAAGATAAAACAACTTTCTGAAACTGATATTCTTGAACACATACTATAACAGGAAATAAAAACTTTTTCACAAAATAATCCAATTCATTTCACAATGTGATTCATAGTCTGTTTTGTATCCAAATGATGTGTTTTTAAGTGAGATCTGTTGATAAATTTTGCATGTATTCTTAGAATTCATGCTCTTTAAATTGATTCTGAAGTGTATAAACAATACACTATTAAAATGTTCATTAATGAAGTTGGGAAATTAAATACAATGGCTCATAATTCCTAAATGTTTCAGTAAAAATCCCTCAGGAATTTGAGCATGATTAAAAATTGTCCTATCCATTTCAATCTTGTTAAAACAGCTGTCCTTACCCCCAGGCCTCAGAACTCCACCCCAGATTAATTCCCTGATGACCAAATAATTCTGCTTTACCACGTAGCAACTGAAAAAGAAAGGATGATCAAGTTATAATAAAAGAAGGCTTTGAAGAAAAGATCAGACAAAATGCTTCTGAATATATGGGTTAAAATTAATTACTTCCAAAATAGCTCATCTTTAAAATACATCAACTTTGGCATGTGGTTGAGATGCCACCAAAGAATCAACTGTGAACCTGCAGCCTACAACTAATTCTGTCAAACAATACTGTCCTCCACAAACCGCTAATCTAAATAAGTGAGAAGTAATTAGCTCAAATCAGTTCAGGTAATAGACCACTCAGACTAATTAGGAGGTTATTAATTTAAATCCTGATCCTTTGCACAATTATCTTTTCGAACTTCAGATGTCTCTGAAACCCTATTTTTCAGAGGACACATAAGCTTACAGAAGACCCTCTGAAATAAATGCCTCCTATTTATTTCCATGAAAACTACAATAGCTACAAAGAGCACAACACTTTTTGATAGAGCAAATTCTCAGCTACAAGACGTTAGTTTTCAACAGTCACCACCAGTAGCTATGCATTTTTGCCAACAATGAACAACAGCTTGCCTGCCTCAATTGTAAAAATCAGCATGAGTGAAGGTGACACACTGACAGCACTGCTGAAACACACACCACCCACTGCCTCACTGTGCTCAGATCCACTGCTTGGTCTCCATAAAAACACTCAACAACCATCAATGAACGTCAGTGAGTACCATTTTTTCTACTTGAAGGAATTCAGTGACATACCTTTGTTTCATACACACTTCCATGTCAGACTGCCCCTCTGCTACCATCTGCCACATGACAACAACACGTAACAGAATATTGGTGGGAAGTTGCAACCTCTACACTCATACCACCGCCATCTGCCTCTGATGTCATGGGCCAACAGAATGAAATAGGAGGAGTTACTTTTGGAACAGCCTTCTTATTTTGTTTTCTTTTTTCTTTTTTAAAGGCAGGATTAATGATCAAAATGCAACATGGATGTCACTGCAAACAAGCACAAGTATAATATATCCAGAAGTACAGGAATACTTAGACAAACCTCAAGAAAGCCATAACAGATATTATCTAATATATATAATCCTATTTTGAGAGACAACCTAGAAAACCTACAGAATTCCCCCCAGCCAGTGTTTCTATGATGACAATGGCAACTTTAAAGCAGACCTGGCAATAAAATTTGTCACAGAGGGAATTACATGGCTCTTTTCCTAGTTTTCTAATGAGCAGGATCAACAAAACAATCAAACATTGAGAAGTTAGGTGACATACAAAGAACTTCATGGGAATAACAAAAGTTGGTGGAAATAGTTCCTCCTAGCATATAAAAATAAACTTCTTTCTGCTTTATCTGTTGGGTATCCTTGTTAGTAGAGGGCAAAGTATATCCAAGAAATGACTTTTCTTCAGTTTGATTACATTCTGCAGTTCCCGGGCAAGGGAATCACTGTAATATCTCACACACAACCCATCTTTATATTACACACTCATAAAAAACAGCAATCCCTCAAAACAGATATTCAGAAACCTGCTCACACAGAGAACTTTCACTGGAGAAAAGCATATTCCGACTGGGGACACTGGAGGGAGGAAAGTGCCTCATCAGCTGTTCTGATATAGAAGTTTCCACCCTTGCATTACCCACATGTAAGTATAACTTACAGTGCTTCTGAACAGAAGCTTATCTTCACAGATATTTCCTGAACTGTCCACATGAAAGTACAGTATGCACACTGAATATGTAAACAGTACTGAGTATACACCTTAGGGTATATACTAGGAGTATGTGCATCAATCATGCTTGCCATGCAGCTTTCCAGCAAACATTCCCACTGCCTTTAATGGACTATGGATCAGGCCTTAAATACTCCCCCTTGTCTCTCCTTTAAGATGCTGCAGCAGTGAGGAAACAGAGAAATGATGGTCTTATTTCTCTTAGACTGCAACCAAAGGACTGCAGGCATAATTCCAGATGCTGTGGCATGCACTCACAGTCCTTCTGCCTGGAAAGTCTCTCTCAGTTCTGGGATACAGTGCCGGGACACATTTCATTCTTGGCCTTTGAGTACCTGTCAAAAATTTCTTCCTTCTAAAAATGCAATATAAATACTTTTTAGGGCTGAGGGTGGAAGTTGATTACTATACAGTTATGTCTAGTTGCTCATCATATTTATACAAGAAAAAATACTCTTAGAAATGCCACATTCTCAAAGTTAAATGAAAAATAATGTGGTGCATATTCTAGTGTGACTTATAAAAACAAACAAACACATCAACTCAGGTGTCAACACAAGAAATTATCTACTTCTCTTAAAGGATTTTTTGTGTCAAAAAGGCAAATAAAGCACAATAAAGAATGTCAATGAGATGAAGTAGAGGCTTACTAATTCTCTCATTTTTTTTAGCACAGCTAAGTCAGCTCCTCTCTGACCCTGGCAACTTTACACAAATAATGCTTTTTAAGAGCATTCAGTTCACTATGACATCAGGCATCAGTTTCTTATTATTCCCCTCTCTTGCATTGCTACAGAGTAAAAGGCAGTTTCTATTGACCTGTTACATCAGTCGTTTTCTCCTTGGGGGTTTGAAATTGATGTTTCAGAGGGTTATCCTTGCACTTTTGCTTAAAAATATGAAGAGCTATGACTGTTGAAGATGCCAGTGTTATCGCTTGCTACACAGGGTAACATTAAAAAGTCACTGTGAACCAAAAAGTGGTTTTCATCACTGATGTGACATTTGTATTTTTTAAAACCATACAGTTATCTATTATCAATAACTTGCTTCCACACTGTATAACACAAGGCTCTAAATAGCCCTGCTTGAGTAGGAGGACTAGACCCAATGACCTCCAGAGGTCCTTTGCAACCTCAACCACTGTGTGATTCTGTGACATTTTACTGTGAGAATGAACAGAAAAGGGGTAAATTTGTATACGTGAGTAAAAAAAAGTGTTTACTGGCAGTTAAGACTGAGAGGATGTACCAGGAATAGTTCATAAGTAAGAATAAACGTATGTTGAAGTAATGTGACATCTACGACAAACTAAACTGTATGGGTAAGTCAAATACAACATTGCTGAGCCAGTTATAAAGCATGATGGTAGAGCAGATGAGGTGTCTCACCACAGCTCCTGGGTTTCTTTCAGACTGTTGCTGAAATCTGCTGAGTGTAAGCATGATCCTGTACATTTAGAATGGGAAATCACCTGTGTGGGAACACAGTGGTAAATGAAAACAGCTTTTTTTTTTTCCAGTTATGTATATTAGTTAACACCAAAAATGTTAGCCTAATGGGTGCCTAAGGCTGAGGGATCTTTGCCTTTCATTTTGAGTAAGTCATTTTGAGTAAGTCATGCACCATCAACCATTCCTACAGTAAATAATTAAACATGAAATTGTTTAATGAAACCTTTCACTTTCCACCTTTCTGATATCTTAACATGCTTGGTAAGTCAGTTCTGAAATACTTGGAACTTGCCTATGCTTTACTAGTATTATATGATCCACTCATTTCTTTGATCATTATGGTATTGTTTTCTACTTAAACGCAAGGTGTTAATTCCAACATGAGCTAATTCCTAGCAGACAAGAAAGAAAATAAACACTTCAGAAAGCCCCATTCCCTCACTTGAAGTAACAAAGCAGCTCATGGTCATATGGAGATCAAAATCACAATTGTGCAAGACAGGGAGAAGCCTAGTGGCAAACTGTAAGGGGGAAAAATCGAACCAGAGAAGCTAGTGATCTTAGAATGATGAGAAAAATCTGTCTCATAAGAAGAGAGTCCGAGACTGAATTGTAATTGACTTGAGAATTATTTGTAATAACACTGATGAGTACAGATACTTCTTTGTGTTAACATCAACTTCTCTTTTTATATCTTGTTTCTACTATTGAATTAAACAACAGTTTATTTCAAGTAAGCTGTTTTGGGTCACAACATCCATCTTTTCCAAAAAGCAACTGCAGAAATGACTGATTGCAGAAAGTTTTCTTGACAACTACATCTGTAACAAAGCCCAGAAGATTGGTGCAGGAGTCATAAAGAGTGGGGCAGGGACTGTTTGATTCAAGAGTATCATTACATGTCATTAAGAATACCTGTTCACGGAAAAGCTGGTATTTTACATTTGATCTAAAATACAGCCATATTTTTATAATGAACTAACACTACATTTCTATATTTCATGAACGTTAAGAAAAGCTATCACCTGACTTGACACATTTGCAAAAATTAGAGAAGAAACAAAGTAGGAAGATGAAAGAAATGAAGCAAAATTCTGGAAATTGAAATTGTATTGGTAAATAATGATCTGCAGACCTCACAAATCCCATACCATGAGTGATAAATAGCATAATGCATAGTGCTAGTAACAGTAACACAAAAACTGAGAACCCTTCTTCTTGTGAGGGCCAGTGATTGGGCAATTTAGGGACTCCTGCCTGCATAGGACTGCCTTGCAAGAGGTTTGAGAATCAAAACCAGATTTAAAAAAGGCTTGTTTGTTTTTTCCATTAAACCATTCTTTTCTTATGAAAATATTTTGTGTGGAGACTCATTGCTTCAACGTACAATTCCCTCAGTTCTAACCTCAGCTTTGCAAAGCTTCCTTATACGTCTCTTACCTCTCACTATACGTAGCATGCCATATAGGAGCAATTTGTTTCATAATATAATTTCTAAAGCTATTAAGTATAACAAGAGAAGATTCTAAAAATAATTTAGACATTTTTATGGATCTATTTCTGAAATATCAGTTCTTTTGTACTGATGTTGGGATGCAGTAAGAATTATGGACATTATTTTAACTAAGAAGCTTGGAAAATGAAAGGAAATGGGATGATAAAAATCCTGTTCAGTGAGCTTCAAAGCAAGAGAAGGGTATTTGGATTGTAAAGTGGGTATTTGGCAAGAAAGGGTAAAAAAACAAAAGCTGACTATTCTGCAATGGCTGCATTGCTACTTTTGTATTCAGATCCATCTTTGTCTAATACGCGCTAAGGACACAATATAAATATTTTAAGTGATTCTAATTTCTAAGATGTAACAACAAACCCATTTGTACATATATAATATTTTCATTCTCCTAATATTAGAGGGAAAATACTAGAAATATATTCTGATTATTGCTCTGAACTTCACTCTTTTATTTACTTTTGTTCTAGGTTCTCTGCTTTTTTCTTTTTTTCTTCTTCCTTTTCTTTTTTTTAACCTCAGTTTTTATTCTTCTCATGTCTGTTCTTTAATCCCTTCCTGATGTAAATCCCTTACATTCTTGCCACTATACTTCCTGCTGAATAGTACTTGTTTCTTCTTCAAATTTAACTCTTGATTAATTTTAATCTCTGCACTTTAAGAGATGTTCCATACTAATACATTCATCTTATCCCAGCAAAATTCACAACATAGTGAGAATTTAAGTAAGCTCCACTGACTATCCAGCTATGAAAATATATCAGTTCTCAGCCAAAATAGAGTAGACTACAGAAGGCCAGATGGATCTAGAGACCTTTAGGATGACTTAAGGCATTTTATTTTCCTTGCAGATAAAATGTGTCACCACAGGGAATTAAAAAAAGGAAGTATTTTTCAAAATTATTTTTCAGTGTTTCCTCTCTATATAGAATCTTGTTGTTTAATATCTTCCTGATAGTACTGTAAATTACACCCTAAAATATTGAAAATGAAAAAGAAAAACTAATGCTGGTGTTTCTTGGCTTTCGGCAATATCAAATTTCTCGTTTAATTTTGTATTACATCTGTTTCATAGAGAATATAAAAATATTCCTTGTTATATTGAATAGAATGCAGCCAGTAGTAATAACATTGATTTTCCAGCTTCTCTTCTGCACAACATTTGGCAAAGTCAGGTGCAAATTGCATCCACCTGTACCAAGGAGATTGTGACTTCCAGGAGAAGACATGAAAAGTTCAGACAGGAGAAATGCCTTACTGTCAGGGAGGGCCTGGAGGATGCACAGATTTTACAAAAATCCAGCATCTAAAATGCTTCCTATTTTCTTAGGAGAATCATCTATTTCTGAGGAGGAAGTAAAAGTGGAGTTTGAAGTTGACTTGTGATGCTGTAACGTTACCATCAAGAGCTTGACATCAGGAGAGTATCAGATATTGTGATGCACAGGTTCCTCTACATTTAATTCCTCAAGGTATTTCTAAAGAAAATAACTCAGTGGAACTACAAAATGAATCACTGAACAATTTCAATAAAATCTCTTTCCTGCAAATTATTTTAAATGAAGTTTTAAATGCCTCATATTAAAATAGAACTCAAACTAACCCTGTCTATCACTTGTTAGATTTATTTCTTAGAGAATGCAACAGAAAACAGTCTTTACTCAAAGCTGTGAAATATTTTTCAATGTATTTGTTGTCAATATGTTATTTGGAATTAGATTATGTCAAATATTTCATTTATCCTAAGGGAAAGTAGCTAAACACTTCTCCTTTCTTGGCATCAAATCCTGTGCTGAAAGATTAGGACGCTTTGCTCTCTCTTCCAGTCAAGTGTTTCAGAAAGTAATAAATGAAGAAAACAAAGTAAAATAAACACACACCAACAACAACGACAACAACAACAACAACAAAAACAGAAAAAACTAATCATGGCAGGCAATAATTTGCAAACATACAACTCTTTCAACACCTGCCACTTTCAGCTTCATCTTGTGACATCTGTCTTGGCAATATAAATTGTGCTTGGCTTCATAGGTGCTCTGTGCCATATAGAGAAGGAAAACAATCATGGCAATGGCAAAATAATGTACAGTGTGAGTGTGGGGATGGAGAACTGAAAACATAAAAGCTGCTCAGTTTGGGGGGCTTTATTTTGAAAGAAAAAAAAAGAATGTTATGTTTGCTTTCCTGTTTTAACTCAACATAGTTCAGCCAGTGGAAGAAAAGAACTATTGCATTTATGAAAGGTGCCAAACAACCTCCAGCATTTCCAAAGAATCCCCTGAAACCACTTCACAAAAGGAAAGCACTTTATTCCTGTACATGCAGGTGAGTTATGTCAGCAGAAATTTATTGTTTCAAGAAGTTAGGTTTTTTAGATTTTGTTTTTTTTCTTTGACACTGAGCAGCTATAGTACAAATATTTTGAGAAAAGCAGCAATTGGAAAATACAAACTTCACATGAGATCCATGATGGAGAGAAGCTAACTTTGCATGGAGTACTATATCCTCATCATAACTTACCTCCATAATTACAAGTGTTGTCTTCATTTCCTTTTACAAACTGATACCAAAAAAATTTTCCATAGAACTCCCCAAAAAAGGCAGACAATTTTTATTTTTTCATTTTGTATTAATTACAAAGACAGGAAAAGTAGAGATTAATTCAGGAACCCTACTTCTATAACTAATATTAAAGTATATGCACAAAGTTTAGCTTAATTTGTGCTTAAATTCAACATTTTCAATAATAGATTTGAATGTGAATTTATGTCCCAGAAGACTTAATGAGATGCACATAATCAAAGACCATAATTTATAAATCTTACTAACAAATTTATTTAAAATAACTACATATTTTCATTCAATATTCCATTTAATCATATGTTAATCTGAACATTTGTTTCCATTTATGTTGTAAACATTGCCATGAGAATAATTTTCCTCCATTAAAGTAGGTTTATTAATACAACTCAAGGTGCTCGAGGGGATAGGAAGCAATCATGGAAAATCTACACCTTGCAACCAAATTTGCATCTCTGATTGGACTTCCTACCTGTAAGAATCTGCTAAGATCAAGAGTGATCTCCAGCAGCAGCCATGTCAAAAAGAATCAGTTTCCAACTTACTTCATTGAGCTGACTTCCACTTTTATCTACAAAAGAATATCCAAACTTTGCTCTGAAACAGTCAGCACACCTCCTGCAGCTCCCTGGTGGTCCTGGATACATGACATGTCTCAAAAAGTCTGTTTTGAATTTTGTGAGAGATCATTTGCCTCAGTTCTATGAAAGAGGCGGAGCCCCAAGGTTCATTCTGACTGAGCTCCAGGAGGCCAGCGTGGATGTAGAGCCTCAAACAGAGCCTTACCCATGCTCAGCATCCTGTCCAATTAATTAGCTTGCAATGGTCAGCAAGAAGAGGAAGGGACAAGCAGACAAGGAAACACTATAGACACTCTATTCTTGAGCTGATGAGCTAAATTCTTGCCAGTATATAAATTACTGAACATGGAAATGGATATTAAGAGAATAACTGAAGAATGCTGAAAATGAAAGTATTCATCTGAGTTATAACTCGAGTGTGTAACTCTAATACACATATTAGTCTTAAAAAGATACTGTCAAGTTGTTCTTTGTAACTTTTTAGGTATCTGCCATGAGGTTACAAGCATGCAGAAACTTCTGGATTGACAGCTGCAGATTGTTAGTTACAGGCCAAAGGAAGTGCTGTGGTTGTCTGCTAAAATGCAAAATAAGAACTAAAGACTTCTGAAAATATAAAAACAGCAACTGCAATGCATCCTACATTTTACAAAGATAACATCTTGGTAAAGTAAGCCCTACTCAGTCCACCGATACAATCATCATGCTTTTGAAAGGGGTTTACCCTAGTTGCAATGAAAGTGGTTCAACTGTGCTTACCAAATAGCTCTCTCCCTTGAAAAGTAAGCCATCAATGTACTCCTGACATTATTCATTAATTGTGTTTACAGGGAAATTTGGAATCTCTCGTGACTCAACAGGAGACTGAGTCCATAGGAAATGCATGCAGAATGACAGAAGATTAATATACTGCCAACGTATTTTGGTTGTTTGTTTGTTTGTTTGTTTTAATTAGAGAGCAAATAATAAAGCAAATAATGTGCAGAAAAAAATAAATGCATAAATTCAAGTGACAGATTATCTTTCTAATAACAGCAAAATGTAGTTGCTTGCTAAGATTCTTAATATAGTTTAATTATGTCACAGGTAAGATCTGTGTATAAATCACATTTAGGGCATCTCACATCAAAGAGTAAAATAAATCATTAAAATGTATTTGGACAGATTCTTAATCATTTTTCATGGAACAGTTATTTTTGGAAACCTAGAGTAACATAACTGTCTCCAAAGGGACTAAAACTGCAAATGATTACCCAATTTTTGTCCATGAAGATGTAAAGAAATACTTCCTCTACAGGACTGGAAGGAGAGAAGAAAGAATGGGTGTTCTGAGTAACTGAGAAGTATTCATAGCCCTGTGTTATAAGGAAGATGAATGTGTCAGGAGAGGAAAGGGATGAACAAGCCAGAGTAGAAAAACAGAATACTGATTTTTACCATCAGACAGACATCAAACTATGGCAGTCACACATAATAAGCAACATATGATTTGTATTTCCCTTTAATTTCATGGACTCTCTGTCTAAGAAGGCTCATTGGTTTTGATTGTTTATTTTTATTCAGAATGATTTGACAAAATTAGCTTTTGCTGTTCCTTCTTTTATTGTTGATGTTATTTTGCACAGCATTTACAAGGGAAAATGGTAAATGCTACTGATCTCAACAAAGTCAGTGATATAAAAACCTTAAAATCTGATTGCTCCAAAGACAAATACAGCATGCTAAGTGAGGATTTCCACAGTATGTCCAAGCAGCCTGAGACAACATGATGAGAGTAAAACAATGTTTTAAATTCATCTTGTACTTTCCATATCTGGCTTTTTATATATACGTACATATTTTACTTCTGTTGTTACATAAAAAAACTGTGATTTGTTCAATAGCTATGCAAATGAAACAAATGCCTATTTCCATAAAGAGAACTCTGTGTGAGGAACTAGTAGGTGTTCTATGTCATGATCCCCCTGACATCCTATCCATAATAGCACTCAATGCATAACAGAAAACCTGGAATTGCTGTGCAAAAGCATTCTTCAGCCACATAAGCTGTCAAAATACTAAGTGATCTGATTTCTTTGCATAGAATCAGAGTATCCCCAGTTGGAAAGGACTCAGTAAGGATCATCAAGTCCAACTGTTGGCTTCACACTGGACCACCCAAAAGTCAGACCATTTCATTGACAGCATTATCCAGACACTTCTCAAATGCCCGTAAGCTCGGTGCAGTGACCACTTCCCAGGGGAGCTTGTTCCAGCACCTGGTGACCTTCTTGGTAAATAACCCTTTCCTGATTTCCAACCAGACCTGCTGTTCCCTCAGGTTTTACCACTGGTCTCCAGAGAGAGATCAGTGCTGCCTCTCCACTCCCCTTGTGAGGAGCTGTAAGCAGCAATGAGGTCCTCTCAGCCTCCTCTGCTCTGGGCTGAACATTATAACTTCTGATTCCCACTTCCCTGCTTGAATGGGATGAGAGCACTGTCTTCCTGCAATCTGCATGTACTGTGGCAGAGATATAAATTAGCACAGATATTTAGTTAACTTGGGTGAAACAAAATAATTCCATGTTATTATGGAAGTGGACCATTTTTTCTCAGTTCTTCATATGTATCTTGACAGCTCCTGCAGCACGAATGACTATTTTTAGAAACCATAGTGGAAGAAGCTTCAAAAGTTATGTTATCTATGATTCCCTGAATTAATCCTGCCTAGTCTAATTTTAGCCAACAGCCTCTCTTTGTATTTGGCTTTCTCTGGAATTTCTGTTTGGAAGTTACAGTTCATTGTTTCAATCCTTCAACAGCTGCCTGCTTTAGAACTGTGTTGTAATTGCTAGATTGGGTGTAATAAACTTACTTCCTAACTTGCAACACAGTGTAACACAGAGAGGTGCAACTCAGATGACTAACATGATGCATTATTGAACAACTCAAATTAAAAGGGAATACAATTAAGGCTGCTATCTGTCGGAATGATGGATGCTCTTTACTATCCTCTTTTCAAATCATGAATCTAGTTTTCTGTCTCACCAGTTCAGCTAATACCTTCTCCACAAAATATTCTTTTTTCCTTTTTTTTTTTTTCCCCAGGAAAACAACAACTCTCTCCATCTCCTCTGATATTTGATATCATGTCCTCTGATCCACTTTCCTGTATCTGCATGTAGGGAAAGGTCGGATTTTTTTTTTTTACTTCATATATCAGTGTGCTCACAGGAGTTGATAATAATTATAATAAAAAATATTAGTCTGGAGAAAAAAAAAATAATGACCCCCATTGCACCTTTCTGCCCCCCAGATGTCTGGGATGTCTGATTCTTTCTCATATTAAAAACCCTCAGAATAGGGCAATGAAATGTGTTCTACCCACCTAAAAGACTGCTGTGACAGCAAGAAAACTGGGAGGTAGCCCATGAGAGAACCATTCAGCAACAGATAAAGCTTGCAGTGAAGATTGCACACAACACAAGAAAAAAATCTGCTGTTTTAACTTTGAATTCACTTAGAATAGTACAGTGAATCTTGTCCTTTCACCAAAATATTGTAGCCTTGAAGAAAAACTATGTACTGTAATTGCACAAAAAGCAAAGGATATAAAATATAGCTTTACAGTATTTTTAACATATTCTTCATTGCATAAATAGCATAAATAGTATGCAGATGCTCAACAAAAGATAGTAATGCTCAGATGTTTGAGAAACTGTTCAATATTTCTTAATCAACAGGTCTCTTGGCACTAAATGACAAAACTTTTGAACTTCTGCAGGTAAGAACATATGTCCCGTGCTCTCTAACTGTCATGTTTGGAAAATTGTTGTCAGATCACAAATAGAGATGATAGCAAGTAAAAATTTAGAAGTACGTAAAGAAGGTGCTGGTACCTACCAAAGCTAAACTAACTTGGAGCAGGTTTTAGCTGAACAAAGGATACGTTATTGCCGTGGTAAAGCAGAATTTCACTTTAAAGGTCTATTTGAAATGTTCTAAAATTGGAATACTTGTACATACTAAACTTGAAGGAGTTGGTAATGCTCAAAAAGATAGTAATACACAAAGAAATCTGGGTTCAAAACAGTAAAATGTGATGAACTTTGAATCTGAAGTAAAGGTAAAATGATAATTCCAGGGAATATATTCTGAGACCCACCCTTTCATAAAGATAAATCTGTAAATTAGCAGTGCTGAAAGACATCTGTTGGCAGTGGACAACAAGCACATAATGGGAATGAGCACATAATAAGCACAAATGAGCCCCTAATGGGAATGGAAAGGGCCAATATGCCTTTTACCTAAAAGAATAAAAGATAGTACATTACTGGAAAGGATGAAAAACAAAGTTTCCTATGTAGATCTTGCATGAACACTCCTTTGTTTAATTGTAGGAAACTTTTTTCTGGACGGTTATTGACAAATACACAACAAGGTAACAAATATTTACACATTTTAAACCCATACTTTGAAAGAGAAAGAATAAATGATTGAATATATAAAAAAGGAAGTACATAGGAGTAATATTAACAACCAAGAAAAATGTAAAATGTAAGACAATTTTCTCTGAAAGCTCTTGTTATTATAAAATCTGCACATTTAACAAATAGTAATCTACTAATTCTCAAATACCCTAGTGAAATAGGGATGCATTGCTTTTCCTTTTCTGTCAGAGAACACTGATATCAGCTTCCAATTCAGCAAAGTATTTAGGCACATGATCATCTTCAGGTACTTAACTAACCCCAGTTTTTTAAACAGAACTAGAAATATCTTTCTGATTTAAACTAGAGCTGCTGAATATCCAGGTTCAACAGTAAAATACCAGAATAGACAAAATTTTTCTTAAGTTCCATCCTGATGCCTTACCTAAGAGCTGATCTTTTCTTCTTCCCTTACTCAAGAGGAAAAAAAAAAAAAGGGAAAAAAAAAAGGAAAAAACCAAACAAACAGAAGCCAAAGGCATTCATAAATATAACCAGGAGATTAGCAACACTGATGAACACCAAATACTCGGCTATCAAGCATTAGCAGCATGATGAAGCAACAGACTAATACACTTTTTCTCCCATCTGATTCAGTATTTCTTAAAATATATTACAGTAAATGTTATTCTGTTATTCAGTACATTCACAATGGTATCTATAGTATTAAATATAGATCAGAAAATGTAATTTGACCTGTATACACAGTTCTGAATACACAATGCTTGCTGTAATATTTTCCATTTGCTCTTTTCTATTATGTACTCGGTAAATCAAAAAACAAGTTCAGTAAAGAATGGGACTGAGTAAAGTGTGCTCCTTATAATTATTATGT
>VXAB01008819.1:0-72534 GCA_013399175.1 Odontophorus gujanensis | reverse complement strand
CAAGAGATTCCTGTCTTTTTTATTTTTATCTTAGTTCTGGAGCCCAGAACTGGACACAGCACTCCAGATGAGGCCTCACCAGAGCAGAGTAGAGAGGGAGAATCACCTCCCTTGCCCTGCTGGCCACGCTTTCTTTAATGCATCCCAGAATGCCAGAGAGTCCACAGCTTCTCTGGGTAATCTGCTCCAGTACCTCACCATCCTCTGAGTAAATAATTTTCCCTTAATATCTATTCTAAATCTTCCCTCTTAGTTCAAAACTGTACCCCTAGTCCTATCCCTATCCTACTGTGTGAAAGGTGAATTTCCCTCCTGATCATAAACATGGGAAGGCCACAATGAGGTCTTCCCAGAGTCTTCTCTTTTCCAGGCTGAACAAGCCCAGCTCCCTCAGCCTGTCTTCATAAGAGAGGCATTCCAGCTTTCTGATCATATTTATGGCCTTTCTCTGGACCCACACAAACAGTTCCATTACTTTTTTATGCTGGGGGCCCCAGACCTAGATGCAGTACTCCAGATGGGGCGTCAAAGGGCAGAGTAAAGAGGGACAACTACCTCCCTGCTGGTCACTCCTCTTCTGTTGCAACCCAGGATGCAGTTGGCCCACACTGGCTGCCCACTGCAGTTGGCTGCACACGGCAGGCTCCCATTTCCAAAGCCAAGAAAGTATGAGATGAGAAGTGTCAGCTATATTACTGTTTGTGTAACTCAAATCAAGTCCTATTTGTCCATCTGCATTATAGACTAGAATTTAGTTGCATCGTTTTCAACCAGAATCCCAGCCTCACCTAGGCATAAAGAGCAGGACTCTTTCAGTATGTCTATTTGCACCCTCTAAGAATTTGATCCCCACCACTTATGCTACACCATGTAATGTCTGATGGTTTATTCTGCTGCATCATATAATGCTTGACTGTCTCCAGATGCACTGACATTAATTTACATCCATAGTTACCATGCGAGTTGTTCCTTGTATCTCTGTGTAAGGGTGGAAAATAAGACAAAGAGTTTTCTCTGGGGCCATATCCATGGTTGTAACAAAATCAGCCCTCAAGGCTTCCAGACTCCCTCTCTACTCCTGCCTCTAAAGTACACTCACTGTTTGTGGTGCTGACAGAGGTAGAATTCATCCAGCCCTCACATCAAATTTAGCTTCTCTAAACAAAGACCTGGCTGTCAGTTTTCGAAGACCTAGAGCATATAAAAGAAATGCAAGAACTTCTAAAAAGATAATAACCCTTTTTAGACTAAGAACTAACCATTTTAGAATGGAAAGTATTGGGTTATCAACTGCTTATTAAAAATGCCAACTTATTTTTATATATACACTATATGCATATGGATCATTTGAATACCCAAAGTAACTTCTACCAAAATTATTTATTGGCAGCAAATTCCTGCAGAAAATCACTACCTTAATCTGTAATATTTTGTCATAACAAGTTTTTATACCAATTATGATAACGTCAATGACAACACAACATTATTACATCTAACTATAGGAATTTATACATCATACTACCAGTCCTTCAAATCCTGGGTCAGTGGAAGTTGAGGTTGATTATCTTCCACAATCTGCACTGAAGTGCATAGCGTCGCCAAGATTGCAGCTAACAAGTATCTTGTTAGCTGGATCAATTGGGTTATAGCTATTACAAGCACTGAGAACCTAATACTACTTTCTTTGAATCTGATAGCAAAACCTTCTATAAACAGCACATTCTCATTCCATAATTAAAGTTTTGCTTTTAAAATGCTGTGAACTTTTTTTTCCACCTTTAACTCATGATGTTCACTAATTTCTAAAAATATTAGCCAAGGTATGAACAGGAGCAAAAAATCATGATGTTGTACATTGTAAAGATTTATTCAGTAACTAGGGAAAATGCAGTTTCTACTCCCTAAAACCTTGCTAACGTGGTGTCTAGTAAAATGCTGAAGGCCTAGGATTCTTTGTTCACTTGAACATTATGATCACTAAAAATTAGTCCTTTTGAGGGTCCCAGAAATGTCAAAATCTATTGTATAGAAAAAGATCCACAAATAGATTTAAAATTCTTAATTTCACAGCCAATAATACCGTGTATTGTTACTTTCCCACTGACCTAGTGACATTTTTTCCTCAAACAACAGAGCAGATTAGACTCTCTGGGTAAATGCAAACCCAATCCATCAGCCGGGCCATTGCATTAAACATACTGGGCTATCACATTTAACATACACAAATAAGGTGAATACATCAGATATAATACTTTACTATTTAGCACTATGATTTTCCATACATCTAAAAAAAGTAAGTAAAATAGTATGGCAAGAATAAAACAGAGCAAGGTAATGCACCTAATCATTACTACACAAGCTACTACTATAGCAATTAAGAAATATACAATCACCAGTTGAACCAGATTTCTCAACAAGATCAGATGTTCTACTGCTCAAAAGATGTCCCCAAATAAAGGAAACTTCCCTGTCAGTGTTACACAAATGTTACAACAGATCTTTATAAATTGGCATCAAAATACATGTTCATGTTAAAAAAGCAAAATTTAGAAATATTTCACTGCATGGGCAGTATAGCATTTAGTTGCGAGGTTCATCTAGAGGTCAACTTTGGTTCAGAGCCTATTGTTCAAGCCTAAGTACTTCACACTGTGATTTTGAACACTTACCACTGAACCCAAGAAATACTTTTCCATTTCATTCAGAGAGCTCTGAAGCAGACCTTTAACGAACCTCAGCAGTGCACGAGAAAAAGTAGGACAAAATCATCAACAAAAAATGTAAAGGAAAAGTATTAATGACAATGGTCACTATTTAGTTGGTTACTTTAAATGAAAAGCTTCAAAGACAAGACCCGTCAGATTGTCCAGCCCTTTTGTCAATCTCAGGGTGGTTTCTGTCAGAGATGCTGCAATCCAGCTGTCCCTTCCAGATTTTACCATAGCAACTACATTCCTGGATTTGCTTACATGAATTACAGGTTCCACACTTTCCATCACAGATTTCCCAACCAATAGTATCATCTAATGTGTCCCATATGCTAAGGGTCATCTGACACTGCCACTTGTGCAGTTTGTTTAATATACACAGCTTTGTTTAATATAAATTCTTACAAGCCCTTTCCATACAATGGCAAACAAAACTAGAGATGATTTTTAAAAAAACACAATATAAAGCTAACCTTTAATGTGAAACAAATGTAAAATAATTGTTTTGTCACACTTACAGCAGTTCCCATCTAGCTTAATGCTTTTGCTGTCATGCTCAACGTTGTTAATTGCATAACTATGAGAGGAACTCAAACAACATTTCCAGGCCTTAAAGCATTCAAAACCAAATGCATAAAACAGATTCTACAACAAGTTCGTTTGTATTATTTAATGACGTTTATATGTCAAGATTTGCGCTAAAGAGATTAAAACACCTCAAGTTACAAACAATGTAACTGTCTTTTCTAAAAAACTCTAGAAAAAAAGGAAAAATTCTCATTATGCAACACTCCAACCCTGTTGGCCACTTGTGGGGGGCAGAAATTAGCTTTAACTTACAATCCTGAGCTGACCTTAAGCCTAGTAGTGTAGTCTACTCAGTCAAGAAAGTTTTCATAAACTAACTGACCAATGAACAAATTTTACAGAACAATTTTCATCTTCATTCAGGTGATTTCTGAATTATAAGTAGTAGTCTCAGTTTCAGTTCTGTCTCACGGTTTAGGCCAGAAGAGTACTAGTGGTTGACCAGCACCATCAGATATTATGTTCTTTGGGAGATAGAGATCAGGGCTGGAATGTCTTTAGACCCAAGGACTGAAAAAACAGAGTGGAAAACACTGGGTTGAAGACTATCAGAATAAAAGGAAACATCATGACACCTTGTATGTGGCCCAGCCTTGAATAGCAAGACTGCAGTACATCAGTGATCTTTAACTCAGTCTTTGGTTGAGAGGTGCAAATATGACAGGGTAACACAACCTGAACACCAACTACCTATTTCTGGATATAGGACATGCTCTTGCTCTCAACCATTAAAGTGCAATTCAATCTTCAGTCAGAGCAAAAAAATAAATGTTTCAGCACTTTACTGACTGCATTTCTGAGCCATAGCCCATTGTCTGCAATGCAGACAACAACAAAGACGGTGCAGCAAGGAGGAGACAACAGCCACAAAAGCATTCAGCTCAGAGGCATTTTAAGTGCAGAGGTGTAGAAATACATCCTCCCACACAGCACAGGCTCACATATATGGCTAATTAAAATATAAAAATAGAGAGCCTTATCCCTAGTGAAACTTTACTGAAGCAGAGGGAAGCATCAGGCCAAGCCTTACTCCATGGTTTGATTTTTCTTTTGTCTTGGTCCTTGCTGACAACAATAAAAATCCAAATTAGAAGGTTCTTACTAGTGAAGTAAGGAGCTGGCAGACTGCAGATGAAGTGCACATCAGTGCTGAGGAAGAAGAGAGAAGAGTCTGAAACCCTCTAACTGCAGAATAAACACAGATATGGATTTTATGCTAAGAACATTTCTGCATCTGTGTAGTTATCTCTCACTGCCAGAATAGCCCTCAGGATTAAGATGGTTTATTGGGATCAAATGCCTGGGAGATTTATTATAGTGCTGACTGTTTACTCATTCGCATTAAAATATAGAACTATGCTTACATCCCTGTATGTGCATCTCTCAATCACAAATTCTTTTCCATTCCCTGAACAGGTAAGAATGGATTCCCAGCCTATCCTATTTTCCATATCCAAGACAAATCTCCAAAAACCTCTTGCTATGGCTATGTAGCTATGCTATCCCTTTAAAGCTTTGTCAGCATTAAGATCTCAGCACGTGCTGCCAGAGATTAACACCAAACTTTTGCTATAGAGTAGTTTAACAGGAATGGATAGTGACAAATGAGTTAGAGACAAAATGATCTCATGGTTAAAAGTAGCTGAGAGTTTGAAGAAAGGAAATCTGATGCCTTGTCCTAAAACATTTCTGCAGGATTGCCAAATGTGACCTTGCAGACAGAAACTTCTTTCAGTAGTCTGTTATATAAAAATACGTTCCTCTAACCAAGAATCTGAGGAAGAATCCTCCTCTCCAAAACAAAATTAAGCAATTTTGGTTTTAAATGTTTGTCAACAAGTAAAGTTCCCTTTAAAACACAGATGAGCTTCAGTCATCTTTACTGGACTAGGCATCACAAGTACTACCCTCTTACTGTCTTTATGCTCTTGGGAGCCTAACAGGCACAGCCTAGGATTTGCCACAACTAAACACAGAGCCCAATCTCATGAGTATGGCCCAAAAACAAATGAACTGACACTGTTTTATCCTATCCCTCTTGTCAAGTCACATCACTGGACACCACTAAAAACATCTTTGTTTTCCTCTTCACATCCTCTCCGCACGTAATTGTACACATTACTGGGATACCCCCGGACCTTCTCTTCTTCAGGCTGAACAGCTCCAGCTCTTTCAGCCTTTCCTCATAAGAATGATTTTCTAGTTCTTCACAGCCCTTTGATAGGCTTTCCTCCATAGCTCCACATATCTCTTACGCTGAAGATCATAGAACTACACACAGCACTCCAGGCATGGCCTCACAAGCACTGAGCAGAAGAGGGGAACACTGAGGCCCTCAGAAGAAAAAGCAGCAAAGTTTGGGCCGTGGATCCCAGAATAGCTTGTTAGCCTATTAGCCCTTTCCTAAGGGAATCATAAAGAAAAGGCCAAGGATTAATATTGCAAGAACAGACCTGCAACATCTCCACATCAGGACCTCATCTCTGTTTAACATACTAACCCTGCTAAGGTTGAAATCAAGTCAGTAACTAGTTCCAGTCTAAATGTGCTTCAGGTGCTAGGAAAACACAAGCTATTCCATCCTATCAAACAGGACATAAGATAGAAATCAGGTCCTGATACTCCACAGTGCCCACAGATAGACTAACAAGCAGATTTAACCACAGGAATTTGCTCTGAACATTTTCCAAAGTAAGACAAGATATATATATATATTTTAAATAATGTCTAACTTTTTGCTGCAGGGAGAAAAGTCTTCCAGGTGGAGTACTTTAGGTGACTGGGGAAACAATGTAATTTGTGCAGACAGTTTAGGCAAGGCACCAAGTTAAGCAGTTCTGCAGTTTAATAGACGTTACTGTCTGTATCTTAATTTGCAGAACTCAAAGACAATGCATCTAACAATGGGATAGATAAATAGTTTAGGGTTTTGTTGAGGTTTTTTTGTCATTTTCAAGTATAGGCGTTGGTCTTGTGAAAGAATGAACCAGACAACATCCTTGTGACCAAGTGCGCACTACAGCTCACTAAAAGGGATAACTGTGTGCTAGCACAGCTCACTGTCAGGACCACTAAGCCTGCCAGGTTACTAGCATTCACCAGATTAAAACAGTATGTGCCTCTTGTCCCACACAGGTCAAACAGACCCAACTGTTGGCCACACAGCTGAGCAGCAGGCATACAAAACCTTCCTCCCAGCCTCAGCGGCACCACATACCAACAGGAGCTTCTGGGGCCCACAACTGTAGTGTGATGCTCTGAACTGCGCAGAGGTGCTCAGAGCTGCTAATTTGCATCAGGAGATATTCCTGTCCAGTTCAATCAGGAACAACATCCTGACTACTGGTTTATTTATTGAAATAAGATAGTAGAAGAGAAAAGCTGAACTGCAAGTTTTCCCTGGGCAGACAGTGTGGTCAGGGATAGGTCTATGCCTTTAACTTCAAATTTGTCATATAGTCTTCTCTTACTGAACACTCTGATGAATAAACATTTTTCATGACAGCAGATCCACAGAAGTATTGCAAAGCAGCTGCATGCAAGACTGCCTGATTTGATTACACCCAACAATCCCACAGAAGTAGCAGCGTTCTGAAGTGCCTTATGAGGAAACTGGGCCCAGGTGCTCCAGTATTGTTCTCAGCCTTTGAAGTAAATATCTCCAACCTCAGCCAAAAGCCCAGTTTAATGAACAATTCTTTTTCCACGGTGTAACTTTGCTATCATTGTCTTCTTGGTGCACATATAATCAACAGATTGTATGCTCTTTACAAAAACTGAAGTCGTTGATGGTCACAAAGTATATTTTTCTAACCAGAAAATCTTCATGTTTCCCTTGAAACTCACACAATGGAATTCTAAACGAAGAAACAGATTTATCATTAGGCTCCAGATTTCAGTTTGCAAATTCGAGCTCAGCCATATCAAGAAGTGACAGCAAACAGTAGTAAGGAAGGTCTGCTGATAGAAAAGGATGCATTATTCAGTAATTATTCATTATTCAGTCCCAGAGATTATGACATGAATCATGAGCTACTGGAACAAATCAGAAAGGATGAAATCAACTTAATTTCAAAGTGTTTGAGAAAGGAGGCTGGAGTCATCACTTATCTAATACATGGAGAAGCAGTGGCTTTTAAGAAAAAGAAGAGAAAGGTAGAGGTTCATGCATTCCTGCAGTTAGGTAACATCAGAAGCAGGTCTAGACCTGGATCTGGATCCAAAGATTTCATTCCTGTGCTTTAATCCTAGATAAATACACCTGACCTATTTTCTTCCCAATATTTATTAAGCAGACGCAATTACTCCAAAATTAATACGAAGCAGACAAACTAATTCAGAGGAGGGTATAGGCTTATTAGAATAGCTGTTCATTAAATGCATACTTTAGTACAGATATACCTTTGTTATTCCTGAACTGGTCATCGAGAGAGCAACAATCTTATCTTTACCTACTACAAGACAGATCAATTATCAAGAAAAAGGATTCAGGAAATAATTGGTAATAAAGACAAGCCCAAAAAGCTTCCAAGGTTTAGATAGATTATTTATGAACCAAAAGATAACTAAAACTTATCTCAGTATTATGTGATGTAAGTTATTCAGCCTACTTCATAACTGTTTTGTTAGTAATAGGTTGCACTGCAAATTCTAAGGTAGTCACCAGATGAACCTGCCACTTCAGTTCCTGTGATTTACAGTTGCCTGTTATTTTCCAGAGTGAAAATGTGACCGCAAAGAGATGATTCATTGCAAATTAAATGGTTCATGTCATATTCAAATTTAACACTGCTCAATACAACATTAGCTACTTGCAGCCATTGTGTTAACTTACTTTAACACAAAATGATATCCCCTGCATCTCTACACATCTGGAAGATTCTGGGAGTCATCAGTTTTCCATACTTTTCTGCATCCCTAACCCACATGGGGAGCACAGCACTGCCAGCAGGCCCACAAGAGTAGAGCATGGCAACACAACACCTCCTGCTGCTGCTCAGGCTGCAACCAGCACAACAGGAAATGCAACTCAACAAGCCACCCGTAACAGCTCATTAATTAGATGTCTTCCTCTAACTAGTTGCATAAAAACTATAGAAACTATAAGATTATAACAGATGCTGCATACTTTCACATTAAACTTTTCTAGACTGGTTAACATCACCTTTACATTATAATATTACTGGGCCCTAAGATTTATTGAAGATTAACCCCATTAAAGCCTTAGAAAGCATGAAAATGAATAAATAAACATACAAAACATTTTTAATTCTGCAGAATAAAATATGTTCTACTTAAATTCAGCTAATAAATGCAGACACGGTCAAAGAAGAGAAATAACACTGCAGGAATGAAGTTTGTAACTTTCTAAAAATGTTGCTAATTAATAAAATAAAAGCAAAACCTCACACTCAAACAAATCTTGCATCACTGTTATTAGCAACACTTACAAGCCATAGCATTAAGGAAAGGTGTGATATTTCTTTCCTTTAGAAAACACTTCCTGAATGTTTGTCTTACTATATGATTCACTACCTTTTTCTGCTCACTTGTAGAAAAGTAGAACTTCTCCAGAAGAGCTCCAGTCCTCATCTGAAGACTTGATGGAAGATCTCTTCACACCTGGTTAGTCCACCCTCAAGCTTAGTAATGAGTTGTTTCCAAATTGAATGCACCTGGTCTTAAGTCCTCTCTGCTAAATAAAAGCCTTTTAGCAACTGATATTTTCCCCATAGGAAGATACTTATTAACTCTCTTAGATTTCCTTAAAGCTTAAAATAATAAAAAAAACCATGCCTTTTTAAAATCAAAACATGCTGATTCTTTAGTTTTTTCACTGCAGGATTTTTTCCTCTTATTTCTAAACCATTTTTTTTCAGCTCTTCGCTGTCCCTTTCCACAATTCAGCACTTGTTAGGAAAAAATAGCAAGTATCAGATTGAGCATACTGGCCTACTATCTGTTTCAGATGCTCTCTTGCTGGAAAATCAAACTAGCATCTTCCTATTCCAACCCATATTTCACTATTCATTTGTGTAAAAAACAAAAGCAGTTGCTCCCGGAGACCTTTTCCCTGTATGAATACTGAGAAAGAAAGAAACATGCTTAATTACCATCTTGTATGCTTTTCCTGTGCTCTGTAGGATGGAATAATCATGGAAGTACAGAA
The DNA here is from genome assembly GCA_013399175.1 of Odontophorus gujanensis. Classification (NCBI taxonomy): domain Eukaryota; kingdom Metazoa; phylum Chordata; class Aves; order Galliformes; family Odontophoridae; genus Odontophorus; species Odontophorus gujanensis. The sequence continues at coordinate 63,069 of VXAB01008819.1, read as the reverse complement.
CACTAATAATATCCCTACCTCTGTCCATAAAGACTTTAACTTTGTCAGAGGACTTTAGAATAAGTTATGACCATTGCTCTAAAAGGAGGCTCTGTGCATCACTGAATGCCTGCCACCTGTGCTGGTAACGCTCTGAATTCTGTTGGATCTTTCTAAGTTTGTGTACCCATGGTTTCAGCTGAATACAAGTGCTTACCATAAGCAATTTGCCCTGTTGCAACACAGAGGGAGGAATGCTAAAGCTAAAATACCAGCTTCACAAGCAGCTGAAGATCCTTTTTTATTAACATTTAATTTGAATCGCTGTTATTACACATGATGTTACATAATTGTAACATTAACATTCACTATATATATATTTAAAGCTCATTTATTGAAGAAATTAAAAGTACATTTAACCAGAAAACAAGGATGAGACTCTCTACTACTATAGCAACAAAAAAAAGCAGTAAAAAGATGGAAGGTTATCACTGTCATTAAATAGCATGAGACAAAGGATAAGCCAAATATTTCAATATCATACCACACAACTGAAAGCGGGGATATTTGAGAAGATGGCAAAAAGGAAGAGAATAGGTTAATTTAGGTCATATCTAGACTCAGCTTCATCTTCTTCATTCCTCACAGCTGCAAGCCCCAGAAGACACTACCAGAGGAAGCAGAAAATATAATAACACTGCAGATTGTATCGGGCTGAGGGCTACCTCCAACAAGCAGTATGATGGGCTGCAGCTCCTCTGTCTCATGCTCCACCTCTGGTAATATCTGATTGCTCCCATTATGTCAATGCACCACGCATGCCATTGAAAATGTGGGTGTTAACAGAGTCTCTGCTATGCATTACAACACTTTCAAGATATGCCATACATGGCTAATTGTCTGTCATTCTCAAATGCATCATCTGATCTTGATCTCTCTCCAGATGAATTCTAAGGTCAAAATTGCAGTAAAACGTCTTTATATTGTTCCTATAAAAAAGCTGTGGAGGATTTTTTTGAGACACAAATATTGAGAGAAGTTTGCATAATGTGAGTCAGGAATGGTAAATGAGAAGGAAAGTGTAGATTTTATACTAAATATTTTCACATTGCTCAAATCAGAAGAGAAAATGACAGCTGCCCCCAATTAGAAAAGCAGCTTAGGTTAGCTGTGCAGTATCACACCCTATGGGGCTACCACAGTGCAGTTAAAGAAGCTGTCATGAGGAGCAAGAAATCCAATTTCATTCCCCCCTCCCTTTGCCTGAGATAAGAGAGTTCTGCTATTGCAGACTAAAGATTACAGATGATTTTCACATGCACATCCATGTCATACTCTTTCAACATTCTCATATGAGCACTGGAGATAAAATCCATAGTAATAGAGGTTAAAAACAGTCAGCCTAGCGAGAAACATCACCAGGAAGAAACAAAAACAATCGCTGTAGAGAGAACAATAGAAACAGCTTAATTATTAAAAAAATATGGGGTTTCTGGCTTGCTTTCTGCATAGATCAAACACAGAGTTTGTATGTCTGATGCCAGCTCCTTTTCTCACCAACTTGAAGCAGTTTTTCTACCTGTTGCCAGCGGGTTAGCACAGTACTGCCTCCCTGGTGGTTCAGCAGTGTCAGAGGCAAGTCAGATGTAACATTCCCCTCCCAATTTGGTCCCTCTAATTTAGTCTGCCAGCAATTAAGTGCTGGTAATGACCACATTCTGTGCAACCCAAGTACTTGTCCCCTAGGGCCTGACAGGTGTTCAGCATCTAATATCACAGAGGTGACCACAAGTAAATAACTTGCACAGAATTCCAGCTTACAGCTTAATCTAAGAATGAACTGTGGCATGGACAAAGCAAAAGAGATTAAAACATGGCAGAGTTACCCCAAGATGATATCATGGATTAATGATTTTTGTTGTCAGTATTCTTAATCATAACATTATATAATGCACTGGGTATTGAAGAGTTAACCTCCAGTTCTGTGGATTGTCAGTATTTCCAGATATACCTTTCCCAGAAGACGAGAACTGTGTATCTCTGAAGACTGCACTGTTCTGTTTTTGTTTTTCATTGAGAGGGAAAGCTAAATACACTCACAAGTCATGAGACTTATTTTTTTTTTTTAATAAACTGTTCTCTATCCATCTTAGCTTCAGCAATAGAGTAAGGCCCTTGGTTTGGATACTTACAGAATCACAGAATTATAGGGGTTGGAAGGAATCTGTAGAGATCATCTAGTCTAGCCCACTGCCAAAACAGGCTCCCTAGCCCAGGTTGCACAGGTAGGCATCCAGGCAGGTCTTGAACATCTCCAGAAGAGACTCCACCACCTCTCTGGGCAGCCTGTACCAGTGCACCATCACCATTACTGGAAAGAAGTTCCCATACACATTTGTGCAGAGCTTCCTATGCTTCAGTTTGTGGCCATTTCCCCTTGTCCTGTCACCATGCACCACTGAAAAGAGCCTGGTCTAATCCCTTTTCCTCTCACAGCTTATATATTTATGGACATTGGTTAGATCCCCTCTCAGTCTTTTTTCAAGGCTGAACAGACCCAGGTCTCTCGGTCTATCCTCATAAGGAGGTGTTCTGCGCCCTTTATCATCTTTGTGGTCCTCTGCTGTACTCTCACCAGGAGATCCCTGTCTTTTTCATACAGGGGAGCCCAGAACTGGACACAGTACTTCAGGTGAGGCCTCACTAGGGCAGAGTAGAGGGGGAGGATCACCTCCTTTGACCTGCTGGCCACGCTCTTATTGAGCACCCCTGGGTGCATTGGCCACCACGGCTCACGGACAAGCTGCCATACACTCGTTCTATTTGGTTTATTTGCTTCAATTCCAGTTATATTGTATTATATTGTTTCATCTTGCATTCTGATATCATATTTAGTAAACTGATTTTATCCCTTACCAAACTGCCACTGTTTTTAATTCCATCTCCCTATCTTCTACCTTTCCCCTTTTTCCCCCTTCCTCCTTTCCCAGGAGGTGGGGGTCCCATCCATCCCATTTCGTCAAGGAACTGAGCCAAACCAGCCTGAAACCATTGACAGACAATTATCTCCTGCTTTCAGAGAGATATAGAGACACCAAAACAGCACTCCTACAATCAACCTGGGATGTGGGCATAGCTGAGAAGAGTGATAATTCAGTACTGATGCCTCACCCTTGAGGGATGCCAATAACCAGACTAACACTGAAAGCAACCATGCCTGCCTTGTATTTTACTGTAACCGAGAAAACCAGCTCAGTGATAGGAAAAATCCAAGCCACAGGGAATACTTCTGCATCTTAATCCAGTTTTGTCCAGTTTAATCACATTAACCAGTGCTTGGCAGTGGAATCTGGGCCAGGGCCTTTTGCAATTGCCTCACTTTCTATACAGAGTTTTGTGCCTCGGATCTGTCTTCTTCATATTGTACATTCATACATGCAGTCATACCTGGGGGCAGACATTTCAGATCACTGCTACCAACAATCCAGTGGCAGTCATCTTGTAGATATATCAAGTAGAGTTTCGTTTGTAAGAAACCTGCTACTCCACTTAAATCAGTAAACTGAAGTTGTTGAGATCACCTTAACTGCCACAGTATTTCTGGTGAACATCTATCTCAGTCTCTTTTACTCAGTGCTCTAAGACTCTCTAGAATGGAGCCATCTAAAGCAAATGGAGTTGGTTGTATGATGTAAGGTAATTATTAGGCAAGTGTGAGAATCAAGGTCCACTCCTTCTCTAGTGAGTTTCAATTCTTTATTTTTAAGGCTATCTCACTGATCTATCGTATGCCACCCAACATCAAAGCGTACTTCATCTTTGTTGGACATAGTACATACCAATAACTGCTGGAAGCTTAGGTGCATCCATTATTAAGTTTAACCAGGTTCCACTATGAACCTTAAAGCCTATAAAAACAATTTTGGAGGATTTTACAGATTTATGAAAAAGAACAATGCACATTTATCAAACATATAAACTGTCACCATTCTAGAAGTCTAAGCAGGTTTAAAAACAAAGGGGAAAATGATGGTTCACAAATAATTTGCTGTCTGAGAGAAAAGTAATGAATAATTCACATGACAAACAATCACATAATAGAAAACATTCATAAATCTTCTTAATTGATGGGGAAAATAATTGAATAAACACTGAAAAAAGAACGTGACAAATTAGAATGAAAATACATGGTGCAGTCCAAAGCTTTGTTAAGGCAAAATAACTGTAATAGCAAATTCAGTTGCTTAGAACAAAAATTCTGAACACATAAAAATCACATTCCCTTGTTTCCCCTTTTGCTAACGCTGATGCGTTGATGCTAGGACCACAAAGCATTTGTCATCTCACTGACTGATAGTACAGATTTGATAGTCAGACTTAATAGATCTTGCTTTCACAAGGCACAATAAGATAAAACACCAGGAGCTGCTCTGCTTCAGAATGAAGCAGCGCTCTGAGTGGCTCCTGCCTTCCTGCCAGCTTGGGCCCTGTTTTCAGAATTTGATCACATTGCCAATATTAATACTTGAAATTTGTATGGTGAAGTGGACAAGAAAATGAATATTTATGGCTTGATTAGGTCTATTCTTCAGTATTTCTCAACGAGTTTAACATACAGGTGGCCCCAGAGGGGGTTAGGCTGTTGTACAGTCCGACCATTTCTGCTTGGGTGCTCCTTTGTACAAATTCTTCACATCATAGTCAAGGACTAAAGCAGACACCAAGCCAACTAAGGCTTTGAACTCAGCCTGGGCACATCTTTGCCCCCTAATTTGGCAGCATCTGTCCTCAATCTGCTGGAAAAGCTTTGTTTTCCATTAAACGCCTGCATACTCACTCCTTTCCTGTTCATTCCTCTTTCTTGCCTGTCCCATGGACATTTTGGGATCATCTCCTCTGTGCAAGATCAGAGAGACTGTCATCTCTCTTCCCAACAGGTCCCACAGTAACCAACAGGGCAGGATAAATAGCAACCATCTACAAGGTCAGGTCAGAGAGGCATGCAACATTTGGTCTAAGCAAATGTTTTTCAATTAAGTGGTCTGTACATATCACTTCAATTAAAAACTGAAACGAAGCCCCACTAAAACAGCATATGCAGTCCAGCTCATGAAGCAGGAGGGGTTTGAATTCTACATTGATTCAGGACTACATACGGTTTCCAGAAACACTACTTTATGGTTTTTCACCAGCTTATATGCCCCAACATGACATCAAACTTTCCATAAAAATGAACTTATTTAAGATAGGAAAAAGATCATTCCCATGTGGTAATTGAGAAGTAGCAGGCCTGAGCTCCGCTCCACTAGATTCAAGAAAAATTGAAATAGAATACACTTTATTAGCCCTTTTTCCCCCCAGCATCTCAGTTCACATAAGCATTGATGAACTCTTGACTTGTTTGAGTGGGAAGATGTGAAGAAATGCAAAAGACCTGAGGCAATGCCAACAGCAGTTCTATTTCACAGAAAAGAAATAGTGTCTTCAGCTTTGCAGGCTGAATATACTGGTGAATGATTTTGCTTTAGAGTATGTGTGAGCATTCACACATGCATTCAGAGACACACATCCCTTCACTGACAGACTGCTTCGTTCCACATCCTCTATGCTTCGTTAGTGCTCAAGGTAAATAATGCATGTTTTTAAGCTGTTGAAGCTTATGTTTATCTGCAATGGATTGTTATCGTTCCAAAGGAGTTATTCATTTCTACTGGATAAAGCACAGCATCAGTACATGTGTATTAAACGTGTATTTCCTCTCTCTCCTTTTATATTTCTCATTTAATTAAATAACCTCATTTCTCAGTTCACTGCTGCAATTTTTCACTGGTCTCTACTCAAAATCACAATCCATGTGCTTTGTCCTATCTTGCACACAAGAAAACAGTACCTTTTAAAGTTTGTCTGGGTCCTTTCTGGTTACTCTTTCCCTGTGTCAGACTTTGGAGGGAGTGAAAAAAGGAAGGAAGAGGTGTTTAATCCGTGCAGGACAGACTGTTCTTTTTTCCTTCAGAATATATTTGACATGGTGTGACCCAGAAGAGAGTGCTCTCAGAGATGCAGAGGACATGCAGCAGTCACACGGAGGAAACAAATGATACTTCAGCTTGCTCTGAGCCTAGTGAGTGCCTGAGAATGAAGTGAGGTTTCAGAAATATTTTTGGTGCTGGCGAACACAGCAGCAAAATTCTCAGACATAGAAAAAAGTTCGGTGAACTCTCAAGCCTTTACAAATCTCTCAAAATCTTAATGGCTCAGTTACTGACAAATAAAAAGGATGCCTCCACTCAATTATCAGTCAATGACTAAAAAAAAAAATGAAGTTTTATTACTAATTCAGAAGAGAGAATTATTAGAATAGTAGATTCTTACCCTAGATATATTGAGACGCCAGGTTTTGTCAGCTTTCACGAATCTTGACACTAAGCAGCTGCATACCTGGGATCTCCAACAGTAAGGCCTTACACCAAGAAAAAAAAACCCTATGCACGTAAGCATGTGCATAATTTTAATTAAAGATGGATTGCAATATATATCAAAAGTTCATCACATGCTAAAATTCTAACAAAGGATTTTATTTTTTACTTTCATCTGCCTAAATATCACTGATGGGGAACCTTAGCCTCTCTGCAGTATGGTGTATTGCAATTGCTGTGACCCTGATTCTGATTAACAAAAGATCTTGTACCCAGTAGTCAGGTTTAGAATAAATATTTTCCTTCTATACTGTTCATGAATGTTTCATCTCCATCAGAGAATACCTGAAAGGACCTAAGACTGTTTAAAAATTTCTCTAAGACTATGTTTAGATGTTTCTCCCTCCCCAAGTTTCTCTGATGGTCAGGCAGGAGTCAGGACTCTACATTCTGAAAGTTCAAGTATACGGAGTACAGTATGTAGTTAAAAAGGAGATGTTAGGCACTGGATGTCTGAGCATTGAGTAGTTTCCTGTCACTCTTTAGTGCCAATGCAACAGGTCAAAATACTCCATGGCAGGACCTCAGGTAGGCAGGAAGTCTGAGGAGAAGACAGGAAGACATCTAGCCTCTGAGCTCTTTCACAGCTGTAAAGTACTCCATATGGCTCAGTGGCTCTCCATTTTCTGGGCAATGGGGAAGTCTCAATTCTATAGCATGTGCCTGGGAACATGATACTTTAATACCAGCATGAGTCCATGTAGACTTAGTAATACAGCTTTAGCAGCAGCCCTTAGCAGCAGTGCCTAAAACGCAGGCAGACATATGAGCTTGAGTGTAACATCTGCCAGACGTTAACGGGCCATGTCTGAGTTGGTTAAGTGTTGCCAGAAACTGCATCCAGAAGCAGCAAGCTGCACAGGCACCTGAGGAGCACCACACTGGAGTGACTGGACCCACGGAAACCAGGTCCAGAAGCAGGCTGCCTCCATGAGCAGCCATTTCGGTGTATCTGCACTCAAGCTTCAGCTTACTGAGACAATCAGGTTAGTCCAACAGGGAGACAGTGCATCCAGAAAGGTTCAAGCACCTTGAACTGATAACCCATGATAGCCACATGCAGTCTGGGCAAAGGAGTAGCTCTAACGTTTCTTTAGCATAAACAATCCAAAACAAAACTTGCTGAGTACCACCTGAGAACTAATCATAAGAATCCTGACAACTGAGTTCTGCTTTGGGGTGAGACTTTGTATCCCAGTGACTGTTTGGGTTTCTTATTAAACACAAAGTTCTGTACCATGTTGATTCTAGTTTGTGGATGGACAATGTTAGCCTATGTTACTGCAAAGAATATTGAAGTTATTAATATTCAAGATTCCTGAAATTTAAAAGGTTTGGATAGTAAAGAATCTTTGTGCTAGAAGATTTATTTGTATGAGAAAACTTTACACCTTCTAACAAAGCATTCAGCTCTGGCTGTTGCCAAAGTCTAAATGGGATGTGGTTGTGTTACAGCATGACTACTCTTTATTTCTCATGCTAACAAATTATCCTCTCATCAGACATCAACTTAAACAATCTTAGTTTTTCCACTCTTGGCAAAAAATAGCAATCTAACATTTAAAAGATCTAGCTAGGTATCAAAGCTGATTACATAAATTGTTAATGCCTGAAACTCAAGTGATGAACTGATAAGTAAAATTAATGCTGTCGATGGAAAGTCCCAAGTCTCTCGAGAGAGATCAGATTGCATTAAAAAAAAAAGCAGAAAGCCACAGTGACTCCTTCCCACATGCACAAGATGAATTTAAGAAATACAAGTATCACAACAGGGATACATTTAAATTGGGCTAGCTTTTCACTGTGTGAGAAACAGCAAGACTGGTTGCACTGGATGGAAGAACTATATGATTGAGATCAAACACACTTGAGAGTGCTTACAGAATTATGCCATACGCTTGGATGGAGTTACTCTGCTATCCTATGCTTTCCACAAAAGGCAGAAGAACAGCCCTGTTGGGCAACATGGACTACTGAGGAGGAACAACGAAAAACTTTGTGTCAGATTTCCCCTACTTCCCACCCTAGTCCACTTTCCCAGTGTAATTACTTGAGGTCACAAAAACTTCCTAGATAGCCTGGAATGGAAGCAGCCCTGCGTGTCAATTACTTCATTTTTGACAGTGTTACTGCTATCCCCAAAAGAATACACTGAGAAAGAGCTTCTCCTGAACGTTATACTCTTAAAAGCTTAATCACTAGGTGATCTGTGATGTTCTCCTATAAAATACATCACCTCACTGTCTTGTCCTGCTTTCAGTGTGTGAGATTACAAGACCTAAATAGTCAGTTCTAATCAGATACAGAAAATCTCTTACCAGCCATTACATGGTTCCTAATACATACAGTCACTATACACCATCCACAATGCAAGTAACATGATTCAGAAAAAAAAAAAGAAATTTTTTGTATCTATCTGCCTGAGAAATGTTGAAAGAAAATAACTGAACGCAGAAACGTATCTCAGGCAATCCTGAATTTGTATATTTCACAATAAACCCAAACAGTTCTGAAGAATTAGGAGAGGACACAGACCCCAATTTCTGTTTTTCCTCAAGCTTTCCTCACCGCCCTCTTAATTCCCAGTCATCTGGGAATTTCAGCATTTTGAAATGGTAAGCTGCTTTGGATCCCCTTATACCCAGGGAAAAAGATAAGTGTCCTCAGCTTGCTGTCTTTTCCTACTCTTAAGTGGTATCTTTCACTGACATCCCCCGTGTCCTATTAGCCTCTAACTCCATTTCTCAAGTCCTAACCCTTATGTCAACCTCACTGACTTCTCTGATCAATCTGTTTTTCTCCTCTTTCCTGTTTCTTTGTTGTACCCTTAGAAAGCTAGATAAATATCTAGCATGTTTCACCCTTGTCTCATTTATGGGACCTGAGACTTCAAGTACACGAACCATAACTGCACTTTTTTTTTTTTTGAGTAAAGCCCTTTATTAAAGTTGCTGTTAAATCATGCTGAGATGCAAATATTTGTATGTTGTGTTTTCAGACAAGGACTCAAAATCAGATCCTGCTAGTTATGCATAATATGTGTGACCTCTGATGCGTCAACTTCCCATTCTACCTCACGTTGTCATTTTGTACTATGAACATGGCAACCACAGTTATCAAAAATAATGGAGTTAAACACTCAACTTCATATATCTTAAAATAAGTAAATAAACTCTGCGTATGTTAGAAGATATGAGCATAGCTCATTTTGAAAATGAGACTTATTGTGAAAGTCAACCTTAATTTCACTGTGAGATTATTAGTACAGATAACAGATCAGCCAAGATTATTTTCTGAACCTGAGCTCAAGCTCTACATTATGTTTTGCTCACAGTATAGATAGGGCAATTTCCCACAGGTTACATAAGATATTGGGACAGAGTAATAAGTTCAAGTTTGGAAAGAATCATATTCATGGAGCTACTTTTTCTTAGTAAAATTAACATTTTCCTGACTAGCACTACGCTGAACACCAGGAGTCTGAGTTCCTTGCCTTGGTCTAGGTTATTTCTTTGACACTATCCAGTAATTAACTTATTTCTCAATGAAAAATTAGAAATCTTATGCTCCTAGATTGCTACACTATTTTGGTATCACCAAACTTGTGAATCATACTTAGCTGTGAACAAGGAGCGTGTAGCTGATGAAATGACACAACCTTTGATACAAATGTAAACATTAGCATAAAGAGTTCCTGCAGATTCTCAGAAGTAGCACCACTTATTGTCATAAATGTCATTCATAAAGTTCTGAAGTAGGCAGCCTGGGTCCTCACACATTTGTGTAATCCTATCATATTTATTGCATATTTACAGCATATTGGAACAATTGTGTATTTGCAAACTGCACAAACAATTCAGCATTGTCTTTATATTTCTTTCAGTTCAACTCAGTTTCACACAACTTTTGTTAGTTCACAACCTTTCTCTGGTTAGTTTCTCACACAGGGAGTGACAAATTGTTCACCTTCATTCCAGATGAACTTATCTATGTAGCCTGATTTGGGAGATGTCTTTGGTGCCTACCCCGCAACACAAGGTCAGTGTTGCATTTGTATAACAACTCCCTGTAGTAAGGCTCCTTCCCCACATGAAGAAATGATCCTGCCCTGTACAGAACCCACGTACTGCACTACCGTTGGCCCTCACTGAAAAATGGAGAGAGGAAGAGTGAGACAAAAAGCTGTAGAAGGCCACTTAACTTAACAAAGCATCAAGAAATACCACAAGTTTGTTCAGGGAAGCATCTGTCTCCCTCTCTGCATTGCCTCTCTTCTATGCCCCAGTGTCTGGCCTAAAGAACAGTTTCAGATATTTGTAATAACAACAGGACCAGCACTACGAGAAGGTGTTAAACACAAAGAAAATAATAGAACACTCACCCCTCTCCAAGGATCTAGACTTACAGTAAAAACTCCACAAAGTAGAGATTTCCAAGAAGAGATCCTCCTCCAGTGGCAGTCAGCCCTTAAAGGAAGTCCAAGTGGTGTGGACCCTGGCTCAACCCCCCTCTGGCTACACATGTGAATTGCCTTCACCTGTGCTCCCAGGGCTCACCGGGCCTTTTCTCCAGGTGCTCAATCAGTGATTCANCAACTCCCTGTAGTAAGGCTCCTTCCCCACATGAAGAAATGATCCTGCCCTGTACAGAACCCACGTACTGCACTACCGTTGGCCCTCACTGAAAAATGGAGAGAGGAAGAGTGAGACAAAAAGCTGTAGAAGGCCACTTAACTTAACAAAGCATCAAGAAATACCACAAGTTTGTTCAGGGAAGCATCTGTCTCCCTCTCTGCATTGCCTCTCTTCTATGCCCCAGTGTCTGGCCTAAAGAACAGTTTCAGATATTTGTAATAACAACAGGACCAGCACTACGAGAAGGTGTTAAACACAAAGAAAATAATAGAACACTCACCCCTCTCCAAGGATCTAGACTTACAGTAAAAACTCCACAAAGTAGAGATTTCCAAGAAGAGATCCTCCTCCAGTGGCAGTCAGCCCTTAAAGGAAGTCCAAGTGGTGTGGACCCTGGCTCAACCCCCCTCTGGCTACACATGTGAATTGCCTTCACCTGTGCTCCCAGGGCTCACCGGGCCTTTTCTCCAGGTGCTCAATCAGTGATTCAGGCTGTGACTCAGAAGTTGCCATTCAATATTGATTAATCATTTACTGTGAGCTTGAAAGAAAGAGATCAACTTCAGAGCTGAAGGTAGGAGAGGCATTTGGAACAATCCAAGAAAATAATGGTGCTCTGATAAAAAGCTTGTTCTGCTGGAGGTAGAAAACTCCTGGTACTTTTTTTCTCTCTCTCCCTGCCATGGTTTTATGATTTTTGGTATTGGTATTCCACATCATAACATCATGTTGTGCATTAAGAGTTTAAGAGTTAATATTCCAGCTCCATGGATCATTGATAGTTATGGGTATACCTGTCTCAGAAGAGAAGAACTACATTCCCCAGAGAACTGTGTGATGCTTTGCATTTTTACATGTTTCCACTCAGAGGGAAAGATAAAAACTGTCCGTGGTCACGGGACACGCTCTTTCCTTCGGAATCAACCCAGCAGTGGGTGCTCACTGCTGTCTCTCCTTCAGTGTTAGCATAAGGCCTTTGGTTTATCAGACACTGTCTTGCTCATTTCATTTGATTTATTAGCTTCAATTCCAATTATATTGTATTATGTTGTGTTATTTTGTTTTCCTATATCTTATTTAGTAAATTAGCTTTCCTCCTCAGATCGTTGTCTCTGTTTTGTTTCTAGGCCCATCTCCCTTTTCCCTTTCCCTCTTCCCCTTTCCTGGGGCATGTGTACATGGGACCCCCGCACCAATCGTCACAGAACCGGGCCGAACCAGCCCGCAAACGATTGACAATCTCTCTCTCTTTTTTTTTTTTTTATTTTTTAACACATGCAAATGAAGGGATAGGGAGCAGAATTCATAGAAAGAGCAGGGAGTTCAAAAGAAGCTGACAGTCTGGTCAAGCCAAACCTACACTTTATCCTGGCAGCCAGATGTCAGTCTAATTCAGAACTTCTTGTTCACTGAGGAGACCAGGCTCCAACACAAACAGGATTCCTTACTTCAAACCAGACAGTTTCTCCTTCCAGGAGAAATGAGTTTACTGTGAAAGTAGAAAAGATAGGCAGACACCTTGAGAAATGTCCTTCACATGACTTAGTGCAATGATCTTGGGAGCCGTCATGCAGAAAGAGAGAAGGGAGGGAGAAAAGTGAGAAATGGCTGTTTGAAACAGGTAGGTTTACAGTGTAGAAACTCTCACAGAAGCACTTCACTCTTTTAAAGTAAAGTCAACACTGGCAGAAGCTTTTCTTATTCTTTTTCCCCATTATCCTAAACAACATACTACCTGCACTAATTACTTTCTACTATCATCAGTCTTCTGAGATAACTCTTGATGATCTCAACTACAGTGACTTTGGTAATACATTTTTAGAAGGTTATGAAGTAGCTCTCAGATATATAAATTTAAAAGCAAAAACAGAAGTCAAGTAATTGTCCCTATTTTCCCAACTGTAGTTTATGCCAGATATGAAAAACTGCTATCCTTCAGCTTTGTTTTGGCTTTTTATATGTGATACCTCATTAATATCACTTTTTTCATTCCAGTCACTCCATTTCCCAGTTCTAGCCATTACTCTGAAGGGAGAGCCTCACTAAGCAGACAAATGTGTGTGGATATCCACATGCAAAGTTAGTTCCCAGGTTTCCTGGACTTCAGAGTTCCCCTCTCTTTCCACAAAGACAACTATTCAACTGCCCTTCTTCAGTATTTTACAGGTATCCTCTACCATTTGATTTAGACCCCTGAAAATTGATTCCTGACTAGTCTTATAATATTCAATGGATGCTTAGCTTTGATGGCAGCTACTTCCATTTCTAACCTACAAGAAGAGCTTGAAGGCCTGAGAGCTTGTCTTTTCTTTTTTCCTTTCCAGCTACACCAGCTAGCCTATTGAAATACTGACTCTACCTGCAATTCTTCTGAGCTGTAAAGAGTCTCTTAGGCATGCAGAGCTCTACTGCCTTCTTTTGTCTTCTGCTCAACCTCCCTCCCATCCTCCTCCAGCAGTGAGGTTTGATGCCAGGCTCCTTCCAAGTTCATACTCACAGGAGCCCACCAGCAGCCACTGTTCAGTCTCAGCTGTAGCCAGTGCTCCTTTCATTCATGCATGTACTCCCACAGTTTGTTTGAAGATCCGGACCTCGCTCTCTTTTTGGAAACTATAAAATATATTTCTAGAAGGCTCCTTCAGGTCTCTGTAGAGTCTACTGGATCTGAGATAGCACAATCTCTTACAGAAGCAGGTTCTACTGATCTGCCTGGAGATGGAGGGTGCAAAACTAACTGTAATGCTTGTATGGCTAAACAGTCAGCTTTATAGTAGCAGAGAGAGCTGCTTTAACTTTGGGGAGAGGTGCCTAAATCATCTGTTAACATTGAGACATTTATTTATTCTGTATCCTCTGTACTTTACACTTCTCACTTGCTGTGACTAGAAGAGATTTCAGAGAGTATTTAGTAGGTAATTACCCTGGAACTGCAGATTCAGTTATAAAATGTGAAACCGGCCATATTTTTACTCTTCCTCTTTACGAATAGCCACAAAACACCCACTATCCAATCAACAGCCCTTAAACCTGAAAGATGATATGTGACCAGTTCCACTGAAGATGTTATCCATTCATGCGAGAAATAAGCAGACACAATTGCTGGAGATAATTAGTTTGTACTCCACAGACCTGTCACAAACCTTGGCACTGGTAGTCACTTAGCAAGAGTGCCACAGGCTGTTTTTCTGAGACAGGGAGCTTCTGCATGCACCAGTCCATATAACAAACATTTGGCTCTTTCATTTATGCACTATGTGCTTTCTCATGATAGCTGCTCTGCTCAGATGTAGCCAAAGACCAGACTTTAGAGGAGCTCTCATCAAAAGATTCAGGCACTCACACTTGCTCATAGAAATGTGCAGGTGTGAATTTGAAGTAAATCCAGAAAAATCAGTGTGGCTATTCCAGATTTAAGAACATGATTCTTTGCTGAAATGGCAGCCTTCTGGCGAACTATTGATAGAGCACCTGAATGCCATGTCTGATGACCATGTAGAAGCATGAAAGTTAGCAGGTGGATTTTTTAATTTAATTGCTGTACCTCCTCTTATGCAGCCATGTTTTTATATTCCTCACTGTGACAATGAAAGTCACTCAGTCAACATCCTAAATTTCTACACAGCTTTAGCTTCCTTTTTGAGAAGCTATGTTACTGATTCTCAAACTCCTGACAACATTTTATTGAGAGCAAGCTTAAAATAGACATCTTATTTCAGAAAATTACAGAGCTCTGTGTATCCTACTTGGGCTTTCGGCATATTATATTAAAAATACACAAAATCTTAGTTCAGCCAGAATAGATAGAAAACACTTGCAAATGTCAGTATTGCCAGATCTTGCTACTCGATAACATTGTTATATTTTATTCTCATGATATAGCTGCTAAGTAAAAAAGAATGTACATAAAAGCAAAAAAAAAAAAAAAACCCATAAAAATTGGTCAATTTTGGACCAACTCAATTAATTGTAGAAATTTTTGCATGGGAAATCTCTGCTTTTTTTCTCCTTAGGAGTGGTATGAGGGGGAGAAAGAAACAGATCTTAGGTTTTAGGTCTTCATGAAGACAGTAGGTGTTCCTTTAAACTCAAAATTGGAGAATTCTCAATGCAGGCTGGCTGCACATACAGCAGAAACACTAAGTTCCATCTCATGAAAGGGCAGCATGTGGCCCTTATAAAGCATAGCAGTTTGGTATAGGGCAAACAACTGGGAGAATATTAGAAGGCAACAACAAAATCTTGCAGGTCATAATGTTATTTTTAAAAAACTATTGCATGCTGATATTCTTGAGCATAAAATGATCTCTACAGTATTGAAGAGATTTGTTTCAAACCTCCTACTGCAGGGAAGCTGTTATGATGATATAACAGGTCCTGACTCCTGTAATTCTCAAGATATATCCAAGCTGTGAAAAGCTGAAACATTCTACAAATCAGTTTAATGGAGGTCATCATACAAATTATTCCTGTGAACCAGAAACTGGCCAAGTTCAGCATGCTGTGGCTTGTGACAATTCTGCACAGCTGCATTACAAGATGCTGACTACAAACAATGCTTTTCTACTTTGCACACATTTTGAGGTTTGTGAGATGGACCATCTACATATCATAGTGCTTCTTGCACTTTACAGTCTGCACCAACAACCTCTGACATGTATGAGCTGGGCTGGTGCCTGTGAGCAGTAACACCACCAAGGAGGCAAATTTAGAAGAGTAGTCCTCAAACATCTCTTGATATCAATGAGCTCAGGGCCAGGCATTGTGTCAAAAGGAGGAATGTAGAAAAGTTCTTCATGCAGCCATTCTTCTAAAGGACTGGATGTATGGGGCATAATAGAGATCAAAACGTAACTTTTAAACTATGGCTGCAAACAGTTAAGGGAGAGCATCCTTCAGCTTAAGCATTAGATTATTACTTCAAGACTAAAGAGTTTACAGTTTAAACTCCAAAAGTAGAATTTACCCTCATTAATACAGAACCGTAGAAAATACTTCCATAGATGTGAATGAGCCCTCATTTTCAACACTGCAAGCTCTGACATATGCACTCTAGGCATTCAGAAATTAGGTATACATACTCGTAAACCTTCCACTTTTGGCAAGAAAACCTGTGTTGCACAGGTTAACTAAATCTGCAAAGGTATTATGTTACATACAGTTTGGAAGTATAATTTCAATAAGTATTTGTCTTTTAAAAATCCTTGAGAGCTTGTTTGGTTTGGAAGGAGATCACAACCACCTACTGGGAGATAAAACAAGCAGCTTCAAGCCAGCTTTCCATTCAAATATCAAAAGGATTGGGTACTGAGTACAGCATAAGCATTAAGATTTGCTTAGAGGTTGGTGTTCTCTAAGATGAAACCATCAGCTCTCACACAACTTACTAGTGGATAAAAGTAACAGCCAAATAACTCATCAAAACTTTCCAGTTTTAGAATTATTGGCAGGAATTTAGTTCTATTCATATTTTCCTATCACTATTATTTACTGTGATTTCTCTTTTCCCTTCTGTTTACATTTTATGCTGCATCCACATAGACTTATTTCCTCATGACGGAAACAAGAAAATGTGAAGGTTTAAGCATGTCACGAAGTCCTGAAGGATATACTTTCTCATGTTTCAGGGAAATACAGGGGAGAAAGTCCTAAATGACAGTTAAGGGCTCACAGAGTCTTTTCAGTAAAGACTCATGGAGATACAATCTAGCTCTCCTTGTGATGTCAAACAACTTGGCTCATGAGTTGTGTTTAGAAACAAAGAGATTCACCTGAACAGTTATTTCTGTATCTTTGAGTATCCCTTGCAAACCAAATCTGCTCAAACCAATAGTGATGAACTTCCACTGCAACAGAGTATGAAAAGAGCTGCTACTGGGCAGAAAGGTTAGGAAAGAAGCTTTGCCTCTCGAAGAGGAAAAGGCATACAAGTATTTCAGTGAAAGGATGGTTATGTGAAACATAAACCTACTGAGAGAATACACAGTTCCTTCCCCTTTTGGTTTCATCTGTAGTGATAAATATAAGAAGAAAGTGTACAATACTTGTAAATCTTATTAAACAAGTTTTCCAGTTTGTTTGTTTTGAAGGATTTTTTCCCCTTCAGAAGGGAACAGATTTGGAACAAGTTACATTCTTTTTTTTTAATAAAAGTGACATCAGAATAGGACGAGAAATAACATCCTCATGCAAGGTTTAAGAATGAGATTTTTCAACCATAAAATTACTAATTATCTGCCTTGTAAAAAGATAAATAAAATGAATGTTTCATTACTGTCAGACTCTTGATTTCTTGTTTTATGTGGAGCAAAATTAACCAGTTTCAGCTACACAAGTATGAAAATTTGAGATATGTCGTTAGCTTTCCTGGAAGAAATCATAAAGAGCTGATTGTCTCTACTTTTTAATTGAACTTCTTTCAGTCTGGCAGACATCTCATCTCCTAAAAAGAGTGGAGAACATGTGGCACTGGCACTGTTTCAGAAAGGTATGCTATCAAAAAGTTATTGCAAAGTTATCTGAAGACTTGGATTCCCAGTCTCCCATTTTCAGTTTTACCATCATTTCTTTCTGTGCCTTCAAGCAAATTAACTTCCCTGATCTTAGTGAAGTAAGGATTTTTTTGCATACTATGTACCAAGGAAAGAAAAGCTAATACAGTGCAGCAGCAAATGGCAAACATACTTGTGTGCAAGAGAGACCACAAGGTGCATGGTGTATCTCTGTCCTGGGTGTCTGTGAGACTCAGGGAATCTGAGTATTTGTTTGTGAGCTTTCAGGACCACATAATAGAAAAGGAGCTATGAATAGGGCTGCCTGAAAGAGTCTGTGCTGAATTTGATACTAACAATTTTTAGACTTGTGTCCTGTATATCACATCTCATTCCAGGTGCCAAACACTGGCAAAGTAATAGTCATTATGCACAGATTTTATTGACGCTGTCTCTGATTTTCATGAAGTTTCTGGGCTATTCTTTATCCTTTATACCTAAAATTATAAGAAATTCTATGTACCTTTCCAGCAACTTCATCGATGTAAGCAGTTATTAACTTCTTAGAGCTGCTACATTTACTACTCTGTCACATTATACTGGTATTTGGCCATAATACACGCCTGTAGAATTCTTTGAAATCTGCTTGTGAATTTAAGCATAAGTTTTGAAGGATCCATGATGCAGTGTACTTAATGATCTGGCAGTAACACACCTTTGCTAAGCAGTGAAGAGGCTTATACGCATCAGACCACATGTTAATATCTCCAATTTTGTTGTTTGGAATCACCAAAACTTTAGTTGATATCGTCATTGAAGTTTACACCAAAAGCATAATCAAAGTTTGCCAAGAGCCTCCAGTTTAGCATGGAATTCTAAGCTCCACACAGGCAAAATATTTCCATGTTTATAAAAATTATACTACTAGCCCACACTGTAAATATTTTAATTTATGAATATCATTCCTTTTTTAACCTATGGGTGAGAGTTAGAGGCTAAGGCAACAAAGGCAGCCTTGTGGCTATCATCTATGACAGGTCTCTTGATCAAACAGAGCCTGTTGATGAAGTCTTGCTTCAGCTACAGGAGGCATCGTGATCACAGATTCTTGTCCTGCTGGGGAGCTTCAATCACCCCAATATCTGCTGGAAAAATAGGACAGCAAGCTGTAGGCAACCCAGGAGGCTGCTGAAATGTATCAAGGATAACTTCCTGAGCCAGCTAATAGAAAGCCTCACCAGGAGGGATGTAATGCTGTACATGTTGCTTACCAATGCAAGGGAATTGATTAGTGACATCAGGATTGAAGGTTTCCTAGGCTGTACTGACCACATAATGTTGGAGTTCAAACTCTTGAAGTATATAAGACAGGGAAAGAGTAAAATAATTTTACGCATAATTTTAAGAAAGCCAAATTCCAGTTAATCAGGGAGTAAGTCAGCCTAGTTTCATGGGAATCTGTCCTCAAGGACAAGAAAGTGGAACAGAGCTGTCAGATCTTTTAGGAAGCTTTAATTAGGGCACAAGAGCTCTCCATTCCCAGGTGTAGGAAGTCAGAAAAAGAAGGTAAGAGGCCAGCATGGCTGAACCTGGATCTGCTGGTCAAACTGGAGAGAAAAAATAAAATACGTAGGCAGTGGTAGCAAGGACAGGTAACCTGGGAGAAGAATAGAAATGCTGCTAGGTTGTGTAGGGATGGGGTCAGGAACGCCAAGTCCCAGCTGGAACTGAACTTGGCAAGTAGTGCAAAGAAGAAAAAAGGTATATCAGCTGTAAAAGAAAAGTCCAGGAGGGCTTATGTCCCCAGTGAGCAATACAAACAGGCCAGTGACAATAGACAATGCTGAGTTATTCAACAACGTTTTTGCCTTAGTCTTCACTAGTGACTGCTCTACATGCAGCCCTTGAGCAAATGGTTCAGAAAGTGGGAACAAGGAAACAGTGCCCCTCCTGCTTAAGTGAAGGTCCTAAGTCTTAATGGATGCATCCGAACATCCTAAGGGAATTGGGTGATGTAGTTGCCAAGTCACTCTCAATATTTGAAAAGTCATGACAATTGGGTGAAGTCCTTAGTGACTAGAGAAAAGGTAACATCATACTCATTTTTAAAAAGGGTAAAAAAGATTACTCTGGGAACTACTGACCTGTTAATCTCACCTCAGTGCTGGGGAAAAACCTGGAGCAGATCCTCCTGGAAGCTATGCTAAGGTGTGTGGAAAGTAAGGATTGATCTGGGACAGCCAGCACAGCTTTGCCAAGGGAAAGTCCTGCCAGAGCAAACTTGTCTTTTTTTATGATTTTCTAACTGCATCAGTGGACAAGGGAAGAGCCACTGATGTCATCTATGTGGACTTCAGTAAGGCCTCTGACATGGTCCCCCATAACATCCTTGTCTCCAAATTGGAAAGAAATTGATTTGATGAGTGGACTGCTCAATGGACAAGGAACTGGTTGCAAGGTTGTACCCAGAGAGTAGTGGTCAATGGCTTAGTGTCTGGATGAAGGCAGGTGATGAGTGGTGTCCCTCGGGGCCATCTTCATCAAGGACATTGACAGCAAGATGGAGTGCACCCTCAGCAAGTTTGAAGATAACACCAAGCTGTGTGGTTCATTTGACACACCCAAGGGACAGGATGCCATCCACAGAGACCTAGATTTGAGCAGTGGGCCCAGGTGACCCTCAGGTTCAACAAATCCAAGTGCAAGGTCTTTCACCTGAGTCACGGCAACTCCCATTATTAGTACAAGCTGGGGGATGTACGGATGGAGCACAGCTCTGCTAAAAAGGACTTCAGGATACTGGTGCATGGTAGATGGACATGAGCCAGAAACGTGCCCTCCCAGCCCAGAAAGCCAACCATATCCTGAGCTGCATTAAAATAAGTGTGGTCAGTAGGTCACAGGAGGTGACCATGCCCCTCTATTCTGCACTGATGAGACCTTACCTGGAGTACTATGTCCAGATGTGGAGTCCTTAGTACAGGAGAGATGTGAACCTGTTGCAGCACATCCAGAAGAGGGCCACAAAAATTATCCAAGGGACAGAACACCTCCCAAGGTTCAAAAAAGAGAAGTCCATAAGCACTTCTGAAAATTTGCTGGGAAACATTTCACATCATGAAGATGTGCCAGACATCAAGAAGCTAGAAAACCAGGAATACATTCAACCAGAAGAGTTACTTAAATTAACTGTATTCAAACCCATAATAAGAATTTTTTCCAGTGAATCACAATCCTTGATAATGGATTGCCTCATCAATGTGAAAGATTAAAAGGAATCCAGGGTCTTTAAAAAGAGCAGAGGGCAAGGAAGATCAATAAGCTGAAATGAAGCAGATACCTGTATGAGAACATGCCACAAACAACATAGTGGGATAGTAATATTCCACATGGCATCACGCTGCCTGTACACTGCATCAAGATGAAATACCCAAAACTTTTGACATGAAGAAGCACCTACAGTAGTGCAGAAGATGCAGACCTGTCCTACCCATCCATGCTTCTCTGACATTACACAGGCTCAACTCCTCTAACCCTCTAAATAGATCTAAGCAGTTCTTGTGCCAAGCAAACTCAGGTGCTGCTAAAGAAACTGAATCAATGCTTAGACATTCTGAGGTAAGGTTTATAAAGTCAAAGGCAAAGAAAGGAGGAAGCTTTGAAAAAGCAAATTAATATTATAGTACTTGCCCCCACCCACCACTCCCACACCACCCCCCCCTTCAAAATAAATAAATAAATAAATAAAATATATAAAAAATATTTTTTTTATAACCTGCAGATACATAAAAACTATGTTTCGTTATCTGGCAGACTTAATCTTAACAACATTGCAGCAGACAGTAATCCCGTTCTTGATGCAGTAGAGCACTTAAACAAAAATGAAATTATATCTGCTTTTTGATTCAGACATTGGCTATGTTTGAATACATACAAGGAAAGCAGAATATTTAATGGCTTAAATATGTTCTCACATTTTTCCAAAAAGGTAGAACTCTTCGAGATTTTTCCAGGAAGTGGTGTAATTACCAGAATATGACAGTTCATAGCTCAATATGATTTAAGAATAAATTATCCAAGGTGACTTGCAGTGTGAAGTGAACATAGGACACCAAAATCTAACATATATACAAAAAGCTATTGCTAAACACATTTCTGCAGTTGCTACAAGTGTCATTTTGAAAGTCTGGAGCTGGTTTGGAAGCTCAGTCTAAGCTGCCTAATACCACCTCCAGAGCAAGTGCTGGCAAAATTAGAGGAACCTCATGCTGCCAGAAGAGCAAACTAAAAAGACTGCCGACACAGTCTCCTATTCTATAACTATTAACTAAACATAAGGTACCTTCTGGTTTGTTTCTGTATTTTCACCCCTCGTTGCCTTGTTTGAATATCATTTCAGCATTCACATTTGTGGAAATACATAGACACTTCTATGTAGATGGGATAGAAACACTGAATTTTTTCATACACTAAAATTAGACAGATTCAGAAGGTTAGTCCACTTGTCAGGGAACTCTCCTAGGCTGCAGAGTGTTTGGAGACAGCCTGAACCTTTCCTGGGATGCTGCCTTTCACCGGTTTTGTATGACAACAAAGTCAGAGCATTTTGGGGTCTCCATTTACCAGCAACATAAGCATTTTAATTGGTTTGTGAAGACTTCAACAACATGAAAAGCATTTTCATTCAGTTTGGTCAATTTCACAGGATCTAAAGACAGTTTCACTTCCTATGAGTTGCTGAAAAAACAGCGTAGAAGGAGACAATGATATTGTTCCCATTTAAAAGTGTGAAAATTGAAAAGGCGTATGTGTAAGAGTTCACAATAATTTAGTGGCTGAAAAGGGAAAAGGACTTCTACCTCCTTCGAAACTGAGATGCAATAGGATGTTTTACAATTTCATCCATCTTTCAAAAAGAAAAATTCATCACATTTTATTTTGTTTACTTTTTATCATCAGGAAAGAGCAATGACTCAGCCCTAAGGCTACAAGAACAAAAGCAGTTTCTGCTGAGCCTTTGGCTTCAGTTTCCTTGGTTGTATTTTCCGTTACCATTTAATTCAATCTCCTTTGTGCTTGGATCTTGTCTAACCTAGCCCTGTTCTTATGGGATTAGAGATCTCCTGAAAATATTTGATAATATACCTCTACAAGCTGAAAAGAAACTAGCATGGGTTCATTCTTCTATTCTGAGATACATTCATTAGAGTTACTATTTTCCTCAGACTTTCTAGCCTCCACAGTCTTCTTTGTTGTGCAGCAACTCAGACTCTTGCCACATGGTTTCGTAAGAATGAGTCAGCTGTAATTCCAAGCCTGAATCCGTGTAGGGTAATGCCCTCTCTAGCCTTTGAATGCGGACCGCTTGGAATCCCAAATTCTGGAATTTTGCTTTCATGGAGAATTTTTATTCTAAGCACCATGTCTAATTTAAAAAACAAGATTTTCTGAGCTAGGAATCATGAAATGTTTATTATCTTACCCACTGCAAACACCTGCTACCAGTGGGCATTTAGTCATAGTTTAGACAGGGAGATGAAATAAAATTTTCATTCCAGAAAAGATCTTATTTTAGAAAAGTGAATAAGTGGTGGTTCATAAACTTTTCTCATTGAACGTACTTTAATTCTAGGCACTGGAAATGTAAATACAGGGAAAATATGAGACACTATATCATTCAGATTCTTAAATTTCCTCTTCTACAATGCCTCTGCCATATGCTCTAGAAGCATCTTAAACACAAACTGCCACCTATCGTGTAGAATTCTGTTTCCTGCTTTACACTTCAGAAAAGATATGACTCTTTCATTGTTTTATTTTCCAGTTACTTACTCGGTTTTCTGTATTTCAGCTGTCTCACCAAAAGCAGTCAAGCACCACACCTTCATGATTTGTGATATTTGAGATCATTTTAAGATCTACCATGACCAAAACCTGACCTAGAAACACCTGAAAGTTTCACTTTTACTGAGAAAAATTTACTTGTAGCAGAGGAAAAAATTTCCACTATCCTTATCCTGAAGCTTTCTGCACTCCTGCACTGACCTTGGTGTCTGCGGGGCTTTTTTTCATTTTCTCACTCCTCTCTCCAAGTCACTGTGGTGCAGTGTTTGCTCCATTTCTTAAATCTGCTCTCCCAGAGGTACCATCAGCATCACACATGGTTCAGCTCCGGTCAGCACTGGGTCCCTTTTGGAGCTGACTGCAGTTGGCTTCTAACTGACCTGGGACAGCTGCTAGCTCAAGCAGCCGTCCCTGCAGCACCCCACCACCAAAACTTTGTCATGTAAAACCAATACAGCTACAGAGCAACTTAAAATCAACGATTGTGTAGAAGGTTGGTAGTATTTTTATAAAAATCTGAGAGTGGAAATTCAGCTGTGCTCATGGCAACCTACTGCTTCAGCAATGTTGAAAAGACAATGTTGCACTTGAACTAGTAGTTAAAGTATTCATATTATTACTGTTCATTTACATTAACATGTCACAGAGGAAGAGTCAAGGATGAGTGCACCGCTACAGAACCACAGGATCTTTGTCATTCCTTCCACTCCTCTTCACTGTATACATATATTAGAGCTTATTAACCCTAGTAAGTGCCTAACTTACTAATTACCAGCATCTCCACATATGGTGTTACAATATCTCCACGTCTTCAAACTCTGAAATCTAAGTATTATTCACAACAAAAACAGAAGGTTCCCCATGGTAAGGGGCATCAGCCCAGCACTTAGAGCTGAAGGCTGGCATTTCTGTGGAATTCATTACAGAGGAATCTTCCGCTCAGCCTAATTTGAGAAGAAATCATATTTCTCACAAATGTGCTGCTTGACAGATTAAATCCAGTAGATTTAAAGCAGTTAATATGACCTTCAGCCTGATTAGCACTGCATGCTCTGCAGTTACTGTGCCATATCCCAGGAAAAAATGCTGTTTGTTTTGTTCTTAGATATCCCGCTTCATTTTCATAATCATACTTTGAGTGGATGGAAGACACTGAGAGGACTGGCTCCAGTGCAGAGGTTTACACTGTGAGGCCTTTGCCTTGCTCAGTTGAAGGCAAGAACTGAAAGGAAACAGGAAGATGGTGGCAAGTTCGTGCTCTGGACTGCAAGTGAAACCCCTCCCTGATCACTCTACCCACCAGGGACCTCTGGAGAGCAAGTCTAACCTTCCTATTAAAGCACATTCCCTAGAATAGGTTACACAGGGAAGAAAGCAGGCAGATTTTTAATATCCCCAGAAAAAGAAACTCTACAAACCCTCTCAGCAGCCTGTTCCAGTGCCCTGTCACACTGAAAATAAATAAGTTATTTTCTCAAGTTCAGATAGAACTTCCAGTTTGTGCCTGTTGCCTCTTGCAATACCAAGACCATCATGGCCTCATCCACGTGACACCCATCCTTCACATACTTATGGGCACTGATACGATTCCCTCAGTCTTCTCCAGGCCAAGCAGCTCCAAATCTCTCAGCCTTACAACACTGGCTTTGGAGGACTGCCAGGCTGAGAAGAAATGAAAGAATCAGAAAGTTCAATGAGGCAGCTTGTCTTCAGAAAACTTTTGGCCATCATTTTTCATCCTCAGATTTCACCTAGTAGCATATGTCCAAGCTCAGAATTTCTCACAGAACCAGAAAATTCCTGCCCTGCGTTGGTGGCAGCTTCTTAATTAAGACCATTTTTCCATTTCCTTTACATCTAGGAAAGGTTTATGAGAAATAAAAGCCTAGAGAGGAGAGAGCAAATGTGTTTATATATATATATATTCATACACTATAGTAAGTCTAAAACACAAAAAGCGTAGCTTCTGAGAAGTTTTACAGGGCAGTGACACAAACTCGAGCAGTTTGGAGAACAGAAAAGCCACTGACACTGTGGAGAGAAATCTTAGGAATGCAAAGGCAGAAAAGGCAAATAAATTCCATTTGTATTGCAATAGAGATGAGCATAGCAGATGAGAGACAGGAGTAGCAAAACAGACTAAAATTAGAGGCAGGAAAGCTATGTGTTTGTGATAATTAAGTCCTGAGCTATCATTACTCGCCTAAGAGAATGAAGAATATCAAAATGCAAATTAAAATAGATAATTTCTGTAATTACTAACTATAAAACATCCAGCTATTGCATAAGTCAGTGCTAAATTCTCAAAGAGAGTTGCCCCTTGCAGTCAGAATCAGACATTGTAACACCAGCGTTTTAGGGCTTTTGCTGTCTGAGGAAATCCACAGAAACACAGATGGTATGTCACCCATTCAGCGAAGTGGAGATCTGGTTTCCAGTACCTATATAATTTCAGTAAGTATACACATAATGCTAGCTGAAGCCAGATTTTTCTCCCATTTCCACTGTAGCTTTGTAATTGTGGAGCAGTCATGTCCTGCCTTTCTCCCCTTCCAGATTTTCACAGTCAATAACTTTGTGAACTGGTATAGTTTCAAGGGAAAAGAGATTATTTATCCCACAGTGTTTGACAGACATTTTTCATCCTTGAAAATTGTTGTTCACAAGCATATGTACTGCCAAAAAGCAAAGACACTAATAAGGTGTGATTGTGAAGCAAGGGATATTTTTATTTGAGAAGTTTGGTCTTATAGAAATTTGGTAAAAAGATGTGATCAATTTTTAGTTTGAGTTGAATGTCAGATTGGCACTCTACATAGTCCAACTGAAAATGAGGTTGTAAATACACCAAAAAAGTAATGATTTTTTTTTATTTTTTTAAATCTTGAAACCTATTCTCCTGTAACAAAGCAGAAATCACAGCTTTTTATTTTTCACTGTTCACAGTGAAAATATTTCTAGCCGATGTATCAAGATGCACATGCATTTTAAAAGACTGTTAAGCCAATGCATCAGAATACATAAAATTATTCGTCAGAACTCGCCATAATTTGAGTTCCCTTTTGAACACTGTTAGGGTTTGAAACATGGCACAGATAAGTTGACTATTGTTGGATTGTTGACTCAGAGACATGTTTAACTCATTTAAATTAGCAGTAAATTCCACCAAAAATGTTAATTCTGTGAGCCAATTTTCATCTTCAGAATTCTGGTACAGATTTTCCTTTTAATTCCATAAATGACTTGATTTCATTTCATAAATCAAAATCTTTTTAGTATTTCACCCTGACTTAACCACTCTACTTTGGAAAAGTAAAAAATGTCCCTGTAATCAACATCCATACTTTTAAGGAACTCCTGGAACTGGTGATGATTCAATCACTTGGACTATAGAAATTCACAGCTTTGATGACATTTGTATGACATTATTCATTTTTCTTGATGTACAATGCAGTGATATTTCATCAAATTCGCATTGCCAGAGGCAATTGCATCACCTTCTATTAGCATTGTAAGTCCCTCTTTTTTACCAGCCATCACTGGAACTCCTCAGTAGTTATATCCAATGCGTTCACAAAGCTTAAAGAAAATTGTTTAAATGTGATTTGTAGTGCTTCATACAAATCAAGAGATTTAACTGTTTCTTTCAATGTCACCAAAGAAGCCATTTCTTCAGTGATATTATTATTCTGCATTTAGAAGTCTTATTGATCACTTATTTTTTGTCAATTTTATATTTGCTCAAATTCACTAATTAAGAAAACAATAAATATGCCTGGTTATTAACAAATAATGCACATCTTCACAGGCACACACATGTGGAGGTAGGTTGAAATACTGACAAGCACTGCATTTTATTGGTCAAGTGGTACAAGAGCAAGTAATCGGTATTAGATGTAGGTTTCAGTCTGACTGTGTGTGTCAGATGGAAAAGTTATCGCTGCACCCTCCCTTCCATGGGGTTCTGTTGTTGCCTATGCAGTTCATACTTAAACTACAAACACGCCATCAAC
Source organism: Odontophorus gujanensis (assembly GCA_013399175.1). Lineage (NCBI taxonomy): Eukaryota > Metazoa > Chordata > Aves > Galliformes > Odontophoridae > Odontophorus > Odontophorus gujanensis. The sequence goes on along the minus strand of VXAB01008819.1, from coordinate 35,635 downwards.
TTGTGAAAAATATTATTAAAAATCCCATAATTATGCTAAAAGTTTGTGATCTTCTGGGGTTACATTACTAGCTGCCAAGGGCTTCATGTAGCCCAAAGACTGGACACGCCTGCATTAGATGATACAGAACTGTCACGTGAAGGAACAGTTCTGCTTCTGATCCCAGGACTGGTGACCCTACCTTCAGTGTACTCTAGGCCAATAGGAGACATTCATTTCCATTTGTTTCCAACTTAAATGAAGAAAATCTATGAACCAAAACTCCTCTACATGTTCCTTAGAAGATCAAGGAGATGTGGGACGTACACAAGCACCAGATGATCCTGAAAGCACCCAAGTAACTTGAGCTTTTTATTTTTTTTTTAAACATAAGACTTTTCTCCATCCTCCTTACAGCAGGCAATAGGGAACCATATAATAACTTTCTAAAGTGACATGCACAAATTTATCCCATTATGTCTCATGAAATAACACAAGCCATCTTTCAAGCTATGTCTTCCAAGGTGAAAATATAATAAAATAACCCTTTGAGTTCTAAAGCTCCAGTGGGTTCAAGACTTTGTACAGATTCTCAGCTACTATGGTTAGTAGCTGAGAGCTAATATGAATACTAAGATTACAAAAGATTCCACTGCAAAAAATAAAAATAAAAAAAAATCACATCTTTGATCCTGTAGGATAATAGACTGCAATGTTCCCAGGTTACTGTCAAAAAGCAATATCCAAGATGTTAGCTGCAGCAAAAACTAGGTTTCTGTAAAACAAAACTCGGGGAGAAAGTTGAAGTCTTTCGATTTCAATCACTTCTCAAGGCATTCATCCCAGTGGCATCCAAATACAAAGGTGTGAAGTGTGAAATATAAAATGGAATAGAGTAGAATAGTTAGGCATTAGAAATGAGTAGAAGGTCACAAAGGGAGGCAGCTTTTTCTGAAACACATTAGCTTCAGTGACAAGTAAGCCTTAGAAGTTCAAAAATCAAATCCATATAGACAATCCAAAGTTCAGTTATTCCTTTAAACTTTTGGACAGTACTCTTCTGTGGCGTAAGAAAACAGAGTACACTTCTCTGTCATTTAAGTGTTATAAATGATGGTAATGGAGAGCAGGTTTAGCCTTTTAATTTCCATAGCATTACATCAGCAATTTGTCTGTCTCATCAGACAGTAAATCTCCTGAGAAGAGACTTTCAACCAAAACAGCCCTTTGGCTTAAAAACATGATAGAAATATCTGCCACTGGAAAGTATTGCTAATTTTTTTTCCAGCTTCAATTGCAAGCAGGAAAATCACTGAAGACAGCAAAAATAGACTTTATCAGAGAAACATTTGTTTACTCATTTTTTTCAAAAACTTGCAACTGGCAAGAAGACTCAAGCAGAACCATACTTTCTCTAAACCATTTTACTTTCTCTAAAACATTTTACGTTCTCATTAAGCCACAGTTCGCACCAAACTCATCTAGATCCTGTCTCTCTTTTTTATTATTGTAACAGGATTATCAGGTTAGAAATGCAACCATGCTGGATAGCAAAGAGCATTACTATTGCCAGAAGCTGCATGAGGGTCAGTTGAACAGGATCTTATTCAACAGCCTCTTGCTTCAAGAAAGCACAGTATTTCATCTTTGCTTCATCTTTAGACCACAGTATCTGGCTTTGTAGTTTTTGTACAAGAGGCCTCAAGGCTGTAGATGAGACCAAGTTCACTGACTGGTCATACTGAAGCATCTTACCCAGTATTCTTGAGAACTGAAGCTCCAGGGTGTCCAGACACTTACAGGAGCACACCTGGATGTAGTTATCAATAAGGTGAATGGGCACAGCCTCTTTCTGCTCAGTTCAGTGTCTTTCACACATTTCAGTCTTACTTGCAGTCACTTCATGTGATTTGTGGATGAGCAGGACAGACTCCAGGCCTTCCTCTCAGCCTCCAGTGCTCTGCCTTACAGACACATAGGTTTTGAGGGAGCTGATTACCACAGGCATAAAATGTGCTTGAAATTAAGCATATGCTTAATTGCTTTCTTGAATTAAAAATCAATTGGTCCTTCTAACATTGATTACAACCCTGTTCTTGCAGTGTACACTGATTCGTGGCTTTGGCTTCATGGAGCTGATTGAAGAATCAGTACTAATTTCTCACATTTCAGAAATGTTTAGGTAGATGAGCGTGGAGATCAATCAGCACACTCCCTTTGCCATTATAAATCTTAGCTGCGATCAACATCTAGTGCCAGAAGATCTGAAATAAAATATTTCACTTCCCAAAATAAATGTGAATGCCTTTAAGAGGAGAGGTCAAGTGTGGTGGTGCACTTATTGTACATGCATGTAAATAAATCACTTATAGCCAGATTACTTCCCTGTATTGATCTAATCGTACTTTCCTAGCAGGTAGATAATCTAAAAAATAATCACTAAATTAACTTGAGGACACCAGCTTCCCAGAAAGATTAATGATATATAATTTACTTTATGAAAGAAGCAAGCTTCCAATAAATTAGAAAATGCACAGTACCATCAAAGCAAGTTGTTAAGTATCTCCAGCATTCACCTTATTGAGCACTTGACAAATGGATTTCACATTCTTTCAATCACACCAGAAGTATTTTCTTGTCACCCACCCAGCTGCATAAACCATTGCCTGCTGACTTCTAAGCATGCTACTTATAACAAAAGCAATTCGGGAACAAAGCATTCACACGTGTATGTGTGCATACACAGTGAAAGATATAAAAGAAGTCTTAAATTAAGAAATCAGTTAATTGGTGAGAATTACAGAATCACAGAATCTGTGATTCTGTTATTATCATTCAGGGGAAAGATAACATTCACATAGTCCATGATTTTTCCACTTACATCAAAAACACTCAAAAAAAAGCTACCACCAAAACAAGCTCACTTCCACCTCTTATCCATGTTCTCAACCTCTAGCATCCGCAACAGTTACATTTTAGCTTTTTTAGACTTGTTTATTTAGTTCCAGGTGACTGAATGTTATTGATTGAGCACCACAGTACTGTTGTAAGAGTGGCCCAAAAATTAGAAAGAATGGCTGAAAAACTGAGTGACTTGTTGGTGAAGGGCGCCGCATAGCTCATACAAGCCATGCTTAGAAAAGTTCAGTTTGTGTGTGTAGTGGTATAATGTCAACAGAACCAGCACAATGAGAAGATGTCACAAAGAAAGAAGAAAAAGGTAGGCTCTCCCATCTCTGAGGATCGAGGCTCACAAATGAAAGCTCTACAAAGGAGAGATCTTCAACAAGAGAACTTTCCTTCGTGGCAGCCAGCCCTTAAAGGAAGTCTAAGAGGGGCTGATCCTGGCTCCACTCGTTCCAGTCGCACAGGTGAATTGCCTTCATCTGTGCTCCCAGGGCTGACCAAGTCTTTTCTCCAGGTGGTCTGTCAGTGGTTCAGGCCATGACTAAGCAGTTGCCATACAGGGTGGTGTTTTCCACTGACTGGCATGTTTTGCAAAATTTGACGTAATTCAGCCTAATAAATTCTGTGATACGGATAGTTATGAGGATTAACTTTCTGAGTGAAGTAAGTTTGAACATTATATCTGATGGTTTCTGTTGACAGTCCTGTTGGACCAGAAAGCTATCTTAAGCAAGTAAGCTTTAATAAGACATCTATAAAATTTAGAGATACTGCAAATCAAGGAAACACTGAAAGGTATTTGAAACATAGATCCTCAACAAAAAAGTAAAACACATTCTTCCTCAACAGCTGCCACACACATAGAGTCATTCTATATTTCTGGTCACTTTGGTTTGACATAAAGAGTAAGAAGTATTTTTATAAAAAGAAGAAAGAGTCACTATGAAAAAAATTTATGGAATTCATGTGCACTGGTAATACGTTGTTGCTTCACTGTTGTGAAAATAGCATAAAAGCAAAGTTCCACTTTCTGAGTGGCAAAGAGCTTTGGTATATTATCCAGCCTTGTACAGAACACCCGTTTTCAGAAATATTAGCATATGTTTGCATAGAAAGGCTATTACAGTCTGCAAAATTTTTCTGACTATAATCATTACAGGCAGTGTTTTCATTTGCCAAAGGCCAATTACAAAGAGGTTGCAAAGAGGAAGGTACAGAAAAAGTCATGCTGCAAAGAGGGAGGGAGGCAGGGAAGGAAGGAGAAAATTAAAAACAGAATATTTTTCGTCACCACATCTGAATGAGCAAAGGGTGCTACTGCATACATTCAGGCAGATACAATCAGCACACTGTATACTTTCACAACCAGTACCTTTCTGAATTCAGGTATTGGCAGGAATGATATCTTCTTTCTTGGCTGTTCATTTGTTTTTACACTATTTCTCAACATTTGTCATTTCTGTAACAGCAGCTGTATCCAGCTGCTTATGCTTATTCTAAATCAGATTTAAGTCCAGGTCTAGAATTACCCTTCTTTGATGGTAGTTCCCATGGCATGATGGGTTTCACATCTGTCTTACAACATACTCTAATCTGAGAACCATCAAAACATCAGAAAAAAAAAGGTGATTGTAAAGATGTGAAAACAGTGTATATTCTTATATTTAGCCTGTAAGTCATTGTGACAGTCACAGCGCTTAGACAGATTCTGATCTGAACAAGAATATCACATTGCAAATGGACAATCTTCTTTCACTGCACATACTTTTCTTCAAAACCACTGATGAAGAGGTGACATCAAGCAGTACTAAAATGGAAATCAGAGGCTCAGTGGCATGCTAACCACATATTCTTATGCTCTATATACCTTTCAAAGTGCAAAAGGCAATGACAGAGTGAAATAAGAGCAGTCAGACCCATTTCTCACACAGACTTCTGAAGCAGAGCAATCTACAGACACAGAAATTGTGCAAGAGGCCAGTAGACACTGGAGTACAGCTGTTACTTTGTGAAGAGGCTGACAATGTCACACTCTAAGAGTGCAAAGCTCAGGGGGTATGTGATGACACCAGGAAGTGCTACTTTGAGGCATAATGACTGAAAAATATAGCTATGCTATATGCAATAAAATGGCTGTACTGACAGAGACTCTGGAGTACAGAACCAGAAGCTGGGCAGAGGTACTCAAATATAAAGCTCACTACTACATATGCCATATCAGCCACTTTATACATAAAACTGATCTCTTGATGAACCTGAATGGCATAGATATGGATAATGAATCAAATCAGATGGCAATACACTGTCTAGAATTGATGTCTCCTCACCTTCCCAGAAACACCTTTATTTATCAGTTGTTAAGTGGATTTTTTTGTTTGTTTTTAAACACTGATCCTGACCACTTGGAAGAAAGTAGGATTGTTGAATCATTTGTTTTTCACAGTAGTGAAAAGCCCTGAATAAGAAACAAGAGAAATAAGCCAAAAAGACAAAAGATGAGTCAAATGTGGTTCTGCCAAAAGCCTGCACAATTCCACTGCTTTCTGTGGGTGTTTCTGCTGATTCACATCTTAACATTCAGTGACTTCTTCAAAACTGTATATATGGACATACAGGCTAAGTTAAACATAACACTATGATAATACTAGTTTAAGTAGTTATGTCCTTCAGGACATTTACAGTACTGTGTACAGTGAACTTAATGCATTACTGCATATCCACTGACTTAATCACCACTTGGCACTTCCCAGAAGGCATTCCATCCACACAGGACTGTGAAAAGATTTACATGTCTACGCCTCTACAAATGCAGCAGATTCAGAATGGAGAACTCTCTAGACCAAGCTTACTACTTTCTGCCAGCTTTGTCTCATTACCTATCACGTATTATCTCTGCTGTGAGCAGCAATAAGCAGTCTTCCTTATTACCCTTGCATTGTTCACATAATTAAGTTGTTCTAAAATTCTAGAGTATAACAGCTTATAGACTAGATTAAAATGTTCTGACAAATCAGAAATGCTTATTCTCACCAACCAGTTTATAGAAAGAGACATCTCTGAGTCATATATGCAAAAACACTCCACCTAATTCATTAGAAGTTGCTATAAGTGAATATCTTAATTGAACTACTCAAAGTCAAAAGCTTTAGGAAATCTTTGGGCATATATTTATCATAACTGAGAAAAAGGTTACCTGAGGAAGATTGGCATTCAAGGCAGAAATTTTACTTAGGAAAGGGCCACTAGTTTTATAAGTTACGACAATTATCCTTTCCTCTCTGACAAATGCACCTACAAGAGAATATTGAAAGCTCAGCTGAAATCTCAGGTAGTTATGAAAATCATCTTTTCAATTTTCACATGCAGTAGCTGATTCCTTTTCTTTACATTTTAATTGTGTCTAGTATTAAGTAAAATTTTAGGTTAGCGGGGCAAATATGGCTGTTAGATTTCCCAGGGGTGGCATAAAATATACCAGTGTGTAAACACAAATTTATATCTATTACTCATGGAGTATATTTTAGCCACTTAGTAGAAGATGGGTCTCCACCAATTATATAAATCTGAAGGTGGGCCCCTGATCTGCTGAAGGACCAGAAGTGTTTCCCTGTGGTAAGTGGATTTTTGTTAGCAGCAAGGATACAAAACAATTTTGGTTCCTTTCCTCAATTTTTCTCTTTGCCATTCATACAATAAGAGGTTGAAGAGGGCATGAGCATCATTTTATAAATAACAAACTTTGGAGAATTTTAGGACAAGCTAAACCTAAGTTACACATATAAAATGCAACATTAAATGCAGCAAAAGGGGGAAACAGAAAACTGCATTTTCCAATTTTTTTGTGTGCGTGTGTGTGTGTGTGTGAAGAAAAAAGCTGCCTACACAGGATTTTTAATGATTAATGGAAAGGATAGGATTGTCTTTCAAAAGCTTCTCTGAATACCAAATCACAAATGACCCTTGAAGCTTCTGTCTGATGGTAATTCATCAGTGTTTATCATTGTTTTTTTTTTTATAAAAATTGTGTTGATCTACATATTGTTTCCCTAGGGATGGTTCAGATCCCCTAAAGCAACAACATTCAGACAGAGAGCAACTGCTCTGTTTGCTCCACTCCTTGCTGTCCTCTTTCCCCAGGAGGGAAGCAACAATGAGATCAAGTTTGCTAGCCTCTCCCCAGCGCTCCACAGAGCCACAGACATTTAACTCCTCCCTGAATCTATCTTCAGTTTTCAAACTGCAGATTTAGGGGGGAAATGTCCTTGAGATTTTATGGTATATTAAATGGTATCTTTTTCTTCGAACCAAAGGCATAGAAGGATAGTTGAAAAGAGTAAGGAAATAATTTTAGTTTCAATACAAAACAAATAGGACCAGACATTTTAAAGGACGATTTTTCAACCAGCTTTCACTTATACAAGTCCCTTCCTGTGTAATCTTTCCTTCTATGCAAATCAAAGTCCTTTATGATGAAGTGAGGCCAAGAAAATAAAAAATCTTCTTTTAACTTTAGCACAGTATTAATGAATGATTAATGAAGAAAAGTTGGGACATAATACAAGGGAAACATAAAAGTATTCTACTCTGAGCTTGCGTACCATCTTCTTTCATCAGTCAGCTAACAGTCCCATGTTCTCAAGAAGGGTAACCATACAGGGAAACATTAATAGTGGAGATATGTATATAACAAATTTAAAAGAGAAGGGAAACACCCAGTTATAGGAGTAGATTCATAAGTTGGATGCTATAACAATGACAAACATCCTACTTCTTTAAACACTCTTTTATGTATTGAAAACAAAGATCCTTATGCAATGTGGTGAAGACATGGGTGACAATTAGAGAGGAAGAATGAGGTTTGCTATTTGGACTTTCACCCACATAATAAAGATCACATCAATTTGTATAGTCTGAAAACTCTGATACAGAACTGGAGGACATGAAAGATGTGAAACGCCTGTGGTGAGGTGTGCCAGCAGTTATTATATACTCCAAGCCTTTGGCTGGTACTTGAAACCACTCCTACCAACTTCAAAAACAAGAAACTTTCCTCCACCCTCCCCAGATTGTTTGGTTCATGTACTGCAGAGAGAGAGTGCCAGTTTGTTGAACTGTCTCCCTTTAGGGAGAATATGAGCATGTCGTGAGAGGAGATAGGTAGAAATATCTCTCCATATTCTTTCCATAAAATCATAAAATAGCCTTTCATGGTAGATAAGGAAAATTAGAATTCAAAAGCAATAACTAAGAAGAGTAATATAATTATCAGCATTTTCCAGTTGTTCAACTTAAGCTGCATTAAACTGAAAATGTTTAGAGTTAAAAGTAAATGAATCCAAGGCCAAAAATATCAGTTCATTAAGGTCAATTGTCCTTTCAAGCTCTCATTTACAGTGCTGAGTGCTCTAATGGTGCTGTTTCTTTGATGAAAATATATCCGGGAAAAAATCTAATCTTCATTCACTATACTGGTCTGTATTATATATGTCATTGCTACTTTGCCCAGTTTCATACTGAAGATACAATTTTATAGCTTCAGTTCATAGGTTATCAAATCTCTTTTCAGAGCAGGATTTACTTTTTCAGACTCATTAGCATCATTTTATTATTGTACTACTAATCTTTGTGCTCGCTTATTATCTTATGTAAGAGACATAAAACATATCTTACAGATATAAAATGAGGCATATAGGAAGAAAAAAACACAAACGTTTAATCCACAGATATATGCCTTACTTTCTGTAAAGTGTCTTATGTGTAATTCTTCTCAGTAAGAGTCAATTCAACAAAGTTTGGATCTATGAGTTTCCCTTAGAAGAAATGCTTTAGCAAAGCAAGAAATAAAACTTGTATTTCTTACCTTTCAGACATTCTGTTAGCAAGGTTGCAATATCTTACATTTAATGTAATTAAATCTTGATAAGCCCTGCAATTTCAACTTGGCAAAGTATCCATCTATTCACAGCTTATTTGCACCTTTTCAGGACAGAAAATAGAATCTCGGATTTATAGTTATCCACAATGACCTACATAGCTGTCATCTGCAAGGCTACAACAGAATCTTGGAAGTATTAACATCCCATAGCAGGCATTGTTGCTTCTCAGAAAGCCATGTATTTCACATGCAACTGTCTTCCAATCTTGCTTAAGCATCCTTTTGTCACTACTTCTCACGATATGGAAACACTGTGTAGGAAGGGAACAAGGAGGAAGGATTCTGGATAGCGTTCCAGGCTGTGGTTCTCTTAACAGATGTCTCTATATGAAGGACACGAGATGTAAAACTTTCTGATAATGAAGAGTAAAACTAAAAGAAGCAATTAATATAGATATTTCCTTTCCATAAAAGCACAGAATCTGACCCACTAACACCTGCAAGAAGCAATATCTTCTGACTGATCTAGGGTGTATCATTCAATGACACATTTTATCTCATCTGAACATCAGGAGGTAGACAATACATGATTTTAAAAGCTTTGTGTGACTGCTCTCACCTTAAGGAGAGTTTACAACTACACAGGAAGAGATTCATTAAAAAACAGTTAACTTTAGATGGTTAATATGCTCAGTAAGATCAAGCCTGGACACTTCCCAGACATTTGTTCTAAAATATAAACCACAAATGCTCTGGCAATTATCTGATTCCACCAAACACTGGAATATGCAACCTCATTGTTCTCTACACCCTCTCTGATCCCTGGTCCTGCTGACTGTCTCTTCTTTTTTTTTTTTTTTCTTTTTGCTGCTATTAGGTCATATCTTATGTCTCAAATATTAACTTTCATGTGTTTCCTCTAGTATTTTTTCTCCTTTCTATTCTTTCCAATCTTTGTTAAATCTTTCCTGGTTTGCACAACCTTTAAAATAGCTGCTTCCTTCACACTAGTTTACCAGTCTATTCCTGACATCTCTAAAATCTATTCTCTTCACCATTTTATTTATAGATTTCCTTTCCCTGATACATTGTCTGCTAGTCCAACTCTCACCTAATTAATCACAGAAGCACAGAATTGTAGCGATGGGAATGGACCTCTAGGGATCATCCAGTCCAACCCCCCTTCCAAAGCAGCTCCCTAGCCCAGGTTGCACAGGTAGGTGTCCAGGCAGGTCTTGAACATCTCCAGAGAAGGAGACTCCACCACCTCTCTGTGCAGCCTGTGCCAGTGCTCCATCTCCCTCACTGTGAAGAAGATCCCACGCACATTTGTGTGGAACTTCCTATGCATCAGTTTGTGGCCATTTCCCTAGTTGTATTACCATACACTGCAGAGAAGAGTCCAGCCCTTTGCCTCCCACTCCTTAGATATTTATAGATGTGGATCAAATTCCCTGTGAGTCTTTTTTTTTTTTTTCCAAGGCTGAACAGACTCAGGTCTCTCAGCCTTTCCTCATAAGGGAGGTGTTCCACACCCTTTATCATCTTTGTAGACCTCCACAGGAATCTTTTGAGGAGATCCCTGTCTTTTTTTATACCTAGGAGCCCAGAACTGGACACAATACTTCAGGTGAGGCCTCACCAGGGCGAAGTAGAGGGTGAAGATCACCTCCCTTGACCTGCTGGCCACACCCTTCTTAATGCACCCCTTCTTGTCCACCAGGTCACACTGCTGGCTCATGGCCAGCCTGTCATCCACCAGGACACCCAGATCCTTCTCCTCAGAGCTCCTCTCCAGCAGGTCATCCCCCTGTATAACCTGTATAACCTGTACCAGCGCATGCAGTTATTTCTCCCTAGGTGCAAGACTCTACACTTGCTCAAAAAAGAAGTCTCTTTTCTTTTAAAAATTAAATAATGCTCTTCTCATCCTCTTCTCTGAGTTTTACTCTGACTGGACTGGAATGAAAAAAATTCTTTTGAAAGTATTTAATAATCTTTCTACTTAGATTAGCCTTCCAGTGTGATGGACAGTTCCATTTCATTAAATCATTCCTCAGCAGGGCCATCAGCACTGCTACCTTCCAGAATCATCTCTCTTTTCTTTATGCATTTGCAATCTCTTTCATTTTGTGCCTTCTTTCTTCCATTGATACACTAAGTCTTCCATTGGTTCAAACCTTAGCACTGTTTCTGAATTATCAAATTGCTTATCAGTCTTCTTTCTTGGTTTTTACAATTGAATTTCCTGATATTCCCAAAGAACCTGTCATGACACCTATGACAAGTTTTATCCCAGAATTCTTCCATTGATCACATCTCCTCCTGTCTGGATGGTTTGAGTCACAGAGGTCAGGGTAGCAAGTATTTCAGATTCCTATATAACATAAAAATTGTCTTTGCACTGCTACCCAAAACTGGAGTTTCAACAGTCATCAGTCCTTATCCTTCCAGGACAGTCACTTTGAAACTCCTAATGCTTTTTTGGCATGCTTACACAACACTTTGAGTTAAGCAGAAGGAAAACATTCTTCCCCAGAGCAATTTGCAACATTCCAACTACTCAGCCTGTTTTGACTGACAGATTTCCATAGTTTGTCAGACTCTTCATTAAACATTTCTGGGCTGCTCCCATCTATATAGAATACGCACTAGCCATTGCATTGCTTTTCACTCCCTGTTCTCCATTCCCTGGAGAACTCTAATTACTTTCCTGTCTATTCTGCCAATCTAACCTTGTGTTATTAACTTCGTTTCATTTGAACAGTTATCTGGAGAACGTACACAGATGCCCGAATGTGGAAATCTTCATACATCCTGCTGCATCCCATGACATGTATATTGCAGGCTTTTTCTCTTTGTTTCTATCACAACCTTGATGTCAGAGTTGATTCCGAACTTCCAGCTGCTGCAAGTCTGCCACTGTGAAATTCTGAGTGTCACTGTATTTTTTTCTGATAACATAATTCATGAGCTTGTGTACTCTCATCCAAACTACAGATCTTTCTTCTACAGTTTTCATCAACTCTCACCTCCCTACTGATGGCTATGGATTTTCCTTTACACAAATTCCACTTTGGAAGTTTGAATTCTGGAGGATAAACAGCTAGGAAATAGTTCCAGCAAAACTTTTTGCAATGGAAAAAGACAAGCAATGAAAATCAGTTTGCCAGTGGACTAGTATAGTGCCACAATAAAACTTTCAGCAAGAAAAGATCCTGTAGATTCAGAATGGAACATCTATTCAAAAATAGCTACACAGAGAGGTTCCTGGTACCACCACCAGTTATTTAACAGAAACATATTTTCAAAACCTTTTACTTTCTGATTTCTTAAATCTCCAAATTTTGGAGCATATACAAGACCCTCCATATGCATCCAGTCAAATTAACTACATGTTTTTGCGTGTTTGAATATCCAATTTCTAACCAAGTTAACAAATTGAAATGTTCTCCCTTTTTTCCTGATACCAAACATCAACGATGCAAGGGTATTCTGCTACTCAGTAGCTTTCCGAATTTCTCTGCGTATGTTTTCTCACGTGAGATCTTAATGAAATGCTTTTCATTTCCTACACTTACAGTTTTCTTTCTCAGTACCTTGTTACTTATTTCTTAACACAGTGAAGTGTTTTACTGTTCTCTTTGTGTGACAGATACAGTCCGAAACATGAGATGATTGTACGCCCTTTCAGTGGGGCAATACTCCTATTAGAATATCAGCTGGCACACTGAGACAAATTTGATTTTTTTCTCTACTTCACTGTAAATATATTTTCACTACAGTAAATAAAAATACCACTGCACACAGGCTGTAGGAGAATATACAATACAAATAAGTACTTTTAATGTTCAGGGAGATTCCTGCAGGGCTCTGACTTTGGCAAGTGAAAGATTTCAGCCAGTACATCTTATTACATGGGTGGTCGAGTTATTGAACTCTATTGACAAAGGGCTGGATTTTCCAGCAAGATGGAGCTTCATTAAAATTCTGCAGAGACTGAAAATTCAATAATCTCCCTCACAAAGCACTGCATGAGTAGGGCTGATTAGGCAATTTCTCTCTTATTCCATTTCTTTTGCTAAAAGCGTTGTTACTTCTTGTTGGTACAAAAAGACAATCATTAAATGAGCATTCGCTATAGTTGATTAAGCAGAAAGTTTTAAAGGTGCATTGGCTCCCTTTCTCAAGGCTTAATTGAGGCCTTAAAAAAAGTTGCAATAACAACAACACTCTATCATTCTAGGTTGAATTATTTAAAGTTTGGATTAGATTAATTCGTGACTTCTATTTTTTCATTCCTTTTTGTTCTTTTAAACTCTCTGTTTTCATAGCTACTTGTACATTTGAAGATAGCTCTGCTTGATGCTGTAGCATGTGTAAATTACTCTCAACTTAATTCTTTTCCCTCTAGATCACAGCTTTTGTGCTCCCATCGGGTTTCAGATAGAGTCCCTTTAAGAACAGATTTCTGGCCCTAGCATAAGCATGTAAAGGAGCAGCAGAGCAAGCTCACTGTTACACTTCCCCAGAAAAGTTATTGACTTACAGCTACATTTTCCAGTAATTAAAGCCAGCTTAGAGAATAGGAGACCTTATATATCTTAAGGGTCTGTTCACATTAATAACCGCAGCTTTGTTACACATTTGTTGTGAGAATTGAGGGAGGAGGTTTTATTACTGTTTCTCTTATGCAAAGAAAGATGAAAAAAGCCCAACCCTACAAAATGGACCCCTAGAAAAGAATTATACAGTTGTATTCCTGATGGTTCATTTTGCCCTTTTTCTTGCTCTTGAGCAGCTCAGTATTATTGCTGTTATTTTTCTAAGGCAGTCCAACTTCACCTCAACTGTAAGGATATTTAAGATGATGCCAAATATAGCTATTTGTTTAATAGAATTAGTTATCTAACCTGGTCTGTGTCCTGAAACTGTTTGGTCCTGAAAAATAACATAAGGAAGCTGCTGCATTATTCAATATTTTTACTGTGATATTTTTGGAGCACAGATCAATCCACTCTAATTCTGATTCTATTAAGGAAAAAAAGATTAAACACCAGAGTCCTGGTTTCAGCTGTAATAACCCTCTGCTCAGATGAACTTCCATTAACCTTAGTGAAGTTTTGCCTAAGTTAACAATGCCAAAAACAAAATGTCTTCTGAACATGGTCTAGGATAGGCATAGATGCATAAAACTGTGCATTAAATTATAGAATCACCAAAGTTGGAAAATACCTCCAAGATCATCCAGTCCAACTGTCCATTTATCACCAATACTTACCACTAAACCACGTCTCTCAGTACAACATCTAAATGTTTCTTGAACACATCCAGGGTCAGAGACTCCACCACCTCCCTGGGCAGACCAGTCCAGTGCCTGACCACTCTCTTGGAGAAGTATTTCCTAACGTTCAACCTGAATCTCCCCTGGTGCAACTTGAGGTCATTCCCTCTAGTCCTGTCACCAGTTACATGAGAGTAGAGGCTGACTCCCCCCTGACCACAACTTCCCTAATGGTAGTTGTAGAGATCAATAAGGTCACACTTGATCTTTCTCTTCTCCAGATTGAACAATCTCAGCTCCATCAGCTGCTCCTGACAACATAAGGAATATATCAGTGAAATAGCAGTGTGAAACCTTGATGTTGCAGCTCCTCCTCACCCTTTGATCAGCATAATGTTTGATTTTTTTTTCAATTAAGTGCACTCCAAAAATATTTTAAAAATTAATTATAGCAAGAGACATAGGTCGGGAGAGCAGATGTCTAGGCTGAGATATCTGAATACAGGATGATTAGATAAAGAGCATCAGGTGACAGCGGGACCCAGCAATGTGCCAGGGAGCAGAAGCTGAACAGAGATGGGAGGGCTGTTCCCAGCATCCTATAGAGACAAGCAGGAAGGCTCAGCTGACCTTTCTGCACTTAATTCCTGAGGAAACCAAGGATACCATTCCTCAGATCATATTCTTGGAGGCAATTAGCTTCAAATCTGAACATGCTTCTAGAGGACTCTACTTCTTGCAACCCAGAGAACTAGTCTCTCAAGAAGTCTTTTCTAGTGACTTGAGAAATTTTCCAGTGCAGGACTGGACAGTTCTTCCCATGGCTATCAAAAAGATTCTTTTGCAAAACAGCTGTTCAATACAACTTCTATATCACAGAGGTCTTATATTTGTTTATTCTATTTAGCTGATTCTCTGGCAGATTTCTGCAAGAGAAAATTGCTGGCAGTGTTCACAAGCCTGCACGAGGGGGCAGGCGAAGCTAACAGTTCCAGCAGCAAAGGCTGTCTTTTACAGAAGCAGTGATGGATAGAAGTGACTCTTGCTCCCCTGGTCCCTCTGCTTCCTTACTACTCTCTGTAGACAGACTTTTCTGCTAGTCTATTTTGTAACAGAGACTGGAAAATATATATGACTTGCAATAAAACTTATGTCAACAAAGGTCTTCAGATTTGACTCAAATGTACACAAGCAGCTGAGATTGTTAGTAGGTTTCTCTTCTCCAGATATTGTCAAATGCAGGGGCCTTTACGGGGCCGTTCCCGTAATTGCACTTTGAAATAAATACCAGTAAGAACTGAAGTTAAAAGACAAATCAGGACATTCCTTTTCCTTATGTCTTTTCTCTGACACTAATTAAGACATTGTGCTTTAAGATCAAGAAACAAAAAAGTAGGGTCAGGGAGATCCAAGGCATAGGGTTGCAGAAGAAAACAGTAGGATGCTACTTTACAGTCCCAAAGTAGTCCAGCAAAGTGGAGCAGAGCTTGAGTGAGCCAAGCCATGATCCCATGTAAATCGACATCATGCTCTTGATGCAGTAATACACAATTTACACCTAATAAAGAGTGGCTCACATTCTTCTGCGGGGGAAAAAGTGCTGAGAATAAAAGTCTTGTTCAGATGTTTACCAAATCCAGCTATTTGCTACGGTAATAACCACTAAAATTTGTCTTGGAGCAATAACCTTCAGTCTTCTCATCTTCTGTACTTTTTTAAAATAAAAATAAGTATATACATAACAACCATGAGAATGACAGATAGGTCTGAAGCTGAAACAAACTACTTTTTTTTTTTCTGGAAAGTAAATAATTTAGACTTGCCATAGTTTCAGTAGACATTCTTCTCTTGTAAAGACAGGAAAACAGAGTCTCATTAAGGCCAAGTGGCATGGCCAGGGTTCTATAAGAAGAAGAGTAAATAAGAGTTTCTTGTTTCTTAACACCTAGTCAGGATCTATCCAAAAGTGTTGCACTAATAACTTTCCTTCATCTGCACAGTAGTCTTCAGTGTTCAAGTTCTTCTGTCATACTACACTACATAGAATGGACGACATGAACTGAACTCTGAAATAACAGGCAGTGCTACCGAGGGAAGAGGTACAGAAAATGTTGACCTTGCAAAGGTGGCTGTGCTTTTGTTGCTGATGCAGAGAAGAGTGATTCCTGCCACAGCTGTGGACAGCTGCTGCTCTTCGCATACATCGTGATGCTTATCTAACCTGTGAATTGGATAAACCTGATAAACCAGCCAAAATTAAGCTAATAATATACTGAATAATTGCCAGGCTTACTTCTTTCAAGAACAGAGGAGATGAAAAGACATCTCTGGTGTCTTATAAAACTTTAATGTGACTAAGAAGTACATAAAATCCATGTAAACCAGATACACTCTATTGACACTTAGCTCATGAAAGGAGCCATAAACGTGATGCCTTCACAGGCTTTTAATGCTACAGCAACAAGAGAGAATTCAACTCCAGCCTTCTATCAGCTTTCAATATCCATAGCTATAGCTTAGTCAAAAGTTTATGTTCCAGTATTTAATCCTGGACTGTTTGTTCTCTTTAACTACCTCTTTTCCATTGATGAGTTTAATTCTGGACTAACTACCTCTACATCAGTCCTGTCTGCTCTTACCTATTCTAAGGCCATCTCTTTCTTTCTCTTCCATTTTTTCTGCAAGCTTTGTATCAGCTCTTCAGCAAAATGCCTCACAGAGAAAATTGCCTCATCTTCTTTCCCAGTATTACAGCACTAGCAGTAGTAAAAACAGAGGATTACTAGATGTGAAACTACTATTCTGAATCTGTGTATTTCTTAGGACTCAGATCAGAATCTGACAGACTTTAAGTATCTGAGAAGTGTCTCAGATGTACACAGACCCGTAAGCTGACTTAAAATTAGGAATATCTTAAATACCTTGCTAAATCAGACTTCGCTGAGTTATGCTTGTGAGGGATACACCATTAAAAATATCCAGCTGTTGGCACTGAGGACACTTTCTTCATGCTGGGTGGTCAAGGCCACATTTTCAACGGGAAGATGAAAGTTATAATTGAAGCCATGTTCAAATCAGGGTCTGACAAAAAAACTGTTAGAAGTAATGAAAAGTTTTGTGATAACTTGAAAATCTTTTGGATAAGAGTGTTACATAGCAAACACGGCAGATAAGCCCACTTCAGACTAGCATTCAGAAGCTGGAGACAGACCGTAGATAAAATGAAACAAGCTCCCAAACACACCGCTGCTGAGAAATAGCTCTGTGCCTTATCCTTAACTGCAATGGAATCCTAAGTTTCTGTGCTGCATCTTGAGTCTATCATTAATATCTGACTCTACAATCTCTTTGTATTCCACCAACTCAACCAAGAAAAAAAAGTTTTGATGGTTCAAAAATGTAACTTGGTTATTTTTATTATTTAAGTGAAAGGCTGTATTGGGACTACACTTCCATAGAGCCAAAGTTCTAGTCAATGAGAATTGTACAACAGAATTTCTCAGTGTTGAAGTAAAGGTGAAATAGCAGTAGTTAAATATCTCCCTCCTGTGATGATACTAGCCTGACCGCTAGGAAATATGTGCTTGAAAATGCCAGAGAAATTGATTCGTCTGTGACATAAGCTGTTTTAAGAAGAGAGAAAATGAAAACCACAACCACACTAAAATAAAGCCTCTTTTAATGAGCTTTGGATGCTTTCTGGAAAATTGAGAAGGGTTTTAAATGCATAAATGGCTCTTCTGGTATATCATTATATTTTCTGGTAGAGGGTTTTGGCTTTTTCTTTCCTTTTTTTTATTACCAACCATATAGTGTTTTATTTAACTGAGAACAGAGCCTTTGTTGTTAGAAATAGAAAGCAGGAAGAAACAAATTTTTCCAGTCATTAGAAGAACCAGTGTGAGAGATGTTTACCTGAACCTAACTTAAATTCCTGAGGATACCCATCAGTATTTCCTGGAGGATGGTTTGGTAATCAATTTAACTTAGTGTTGCTGATCATGAGTCATTGAAAATCTTAATGATCAAGTGTCTGCATCACCTCCCATATTAAAGTGTGATGATGGAAGGACATGGAAAATAATTCTGAGATGTCTTTGCAGACCCTGGGCACAGGAAAGGCCCACTGCACATTTAGAATAAACAGTGTGATGGTTTTCACAGACTATTTGACTGCTGCAACCCAGTTATATATCAGACTATGGCTACCAAATTATCTTTCGCCATACTGCCATCTCTGAAGAACAGACAACTATGCCATTTTTTGAGCATCTTCAGCTCTTTAGTTTATCTTATTTTAGGCCACCTGAGATATCAGTGGGGTTCTATTAGTGCTATAAGTTGAAACAACACTGTTCTTATTCTTTACTATAAAATGTCAAGTGGGAACGCTTCACTGAAGAAGTCATCTTGAACTTGCTAGCTATTGATATGCCAGCTTCCCATCCATATTTTCACATGAAGTTGTATGAGTATATGGCTTCTGCTTTCACGAGTAGAACAAGCAAACCATTGAAAAATATGAAAAAAATCTAGATTTTCAGCCACTGTACCTGCCAATCATACTGTATTTCTGCTTTCTTTCCAACCTTGTGCACACTGACACAGCCTTAAGAAATGCTGAAAATTTTCCCATACTAGAGTTATTTATGGCCTCACTGCAGGCTTAAAGTCAAAACTCATCTTTAACACTTCCTGAATGAGTAATATAGCCATGAAATAAAGGTAGTAGTCTCTCCTCAAATTTCATGAAATATTACAGAAATCTACTCAAAACTCAAGCTAGACACTTATCTGCCAGATATGCTTCAAAAATTTGAAATTGTTCAAAAAATGCCACCTCTGAGATTACTATTAATCCAGGCAATGTAGAGAACATAAGATTCTCCTGTCTCAACAACATTGCCAGTTGGCCAGCTCAGACTTTCGTCTCCTCCATTTGGTGCGACTGCTATTCTTAGACACCTAAATTCATTATGTAATCATCAGAACTCGGCTCTGTGCTTTCCTACAATGTAACCAAGCTCTTGAATTTGGAGGAGGAATTGCTGTACTGAATGTCATGATGTACAAATCTTAGTCTGGAGCTGGTCCTGTGAAATTGAAGTTTTAGATTCCCATTCTAAACAGAAGTTTGTCATGCTTTGTCAGACTGTTGAGCTCGATATTTTCTGGGCTCAGGCTGGACACTAACATGCAGGCTATGTCAAACATTTATTTTTTATTTTCCTTAGATTTAACTGCCCAGTTACACCTCAAGTTTCCCTTTGCTCATTCTCTCTACTTATTCCACACATTAGGTTTCCAGGGTAGGACTGGGCAGCTGGTCTGCTGCTGTCTGCTGCATAAACACCAGAGAGGATTGGAAGGAGTCATAAAACCAACTGAGGAACATCTTATTCACCTATGCAAAGGGTATGTCATTATCTTCTATTTTTATTTATTTACCTTTAAAAAAAAAAGCTCTTCAAAAACCAATCGGTTCTGCAGAGAGACCTGAAAGCTTTTTTTTTCTTTTTTTTTTTTCCCCTGGCAAAAGAAATACATTCACAGGTTGAAGTTTTGGGTTTAATTTTATTCTGTTACTTCAGTTTATGGCTCTCATGAGTCAAGATGGTGGAGGTGTTAGATAAAATAGAGTCAGTCCTCCATTAGTTCATTTACAAACTTCACCTTCTTCTCAGCAAGGTGCCCTGTAGTGCATCTTCAAAGACAGTTTTTTTCTCCATGTCTTATTTTTCCTTAGATCTTCTCGAGACTGAATTCAGCCACACGGACAATGTATTCTACACAAGTCTCTGATGACGCTTAGTGCCAACAACTCATGTAATTGAATCCTGCTGTAAACCAAAGCTCTGTTTTCTGTCAACTGTGTCAGTGACAGAAATGTCACCAAGATTCAGACCCTTCATTACCTACTACCTTCTGCATGATCTTCCTGAGGCCAATCCCTACCCATTCTCCTGACAGGAGTCCTATGAAAATTCCTCACCACGCGGGAGAAAAGTGTTTGAAAGTTTCTGGCGGCCATCTTGTTCGACTGTGTACTCAGGCTTCAGCCTCCATTTTAATTTGATTGCCAGAGAAATCCTCTCTAAAAGAGCTGAAGAAAAAGTCGGGCTCAGGGTAACATCGAAGGAGCAGGTTATTCAATATCTGCCCCAATTATTGTTGATTTCTCCCTCTTTACCTCCAATCCTTTCTGCTTCATTTCTTTCCTTTTGTCATACAAATTGCCCTGAAAGGAAGGATGCCATTAAGCCGATGGAAGCTGAGCTGTACTCATTTTCTCTTTAAGGTGCTACCCCACTAAGACTACTGACAAATAACAGTGAAGCAAGTCTGCAGTATCACAAAAGCTCATTTCGCCAAGGACTGATGAGGAAAGCAAGTTAGTAACTAAGTCATTTTTAACTCCCTTTGGCTGCTCCTAAACTCTGGCATCAGTGAGAAAGAGACAAGAAAAGTCCTTGGGAATAGAGAATGTCTGGTTACAATTAAGATGCAGGTGTCTAATCTGTCACATGAGAGCCCAAGACAAACTCTAAATGATTGAACTCACTCTGAAAAATGAGATTTGAGGTTGCAAGTTCACTATAGAAGTTCTACTACAAAATTAACTGTAGAATCAGTGGGCTATTATAAGAAACAAGAGCAGAACGACACATTCAAAGGAAACTATGCATATCATTTCCCTGAGCTGATATTTCTTTTGCTTTAGAGCTTCTAAGAGTCAGCTCTCTGCCTGCATCAGCTAATGACCATTCAGCAGCTTATCCCTCCAGCTGCTAAGACTCCTCAAATCTAGAATCCCTTTCTGAATATAACTGGCCAACTGATCCCCAGAATTGTAGAAATCAGTACAGTTTTTCATAACATTAAACTTTAAACGGTGCCTGGGCAGGATTTCACCTGTTGCTGATTCATCTGGCAGTATTTTTTCTCATCTATACTAAGTGGTTGGAACTGGAGAGGGGCAATCCTGTAAAGACTACAGGAGATGATAATAAAGACACATCCAGAAGTGATGGTTTAGTGACCTTTACATAACAAATCCTCTGCAACTGAAAGTACAAGAAGCTGCACTTCCAAAGAAGGCTTTATAAAGGTAAAAAAATAAAAAATAAAAAAATAAATCCCTTAATTACTAGTTGCAGGGATGCACAGCAACTGCTAAATTCATGCAGGACCTGATATGCAGCCCCATCTGCATGCTGGTCTTGGCCAAGGGTCTGAAAAATGTAAAGTGCAGGTGCCAGTAATACACTTACTGCTCACTTCCCATATCCTCATCCCTACAAACTCTAGTAGGAGTGTTGCTGGACATTTACATTACAGGTGCATAAATGTCCTTCATCATAAAGAAAGCCACAGGTCTTTGTAGCTCAGTATTTGTGTATTTACTCACTAGTTCATCAGCCTTAGTCCCTAATTGCTTTTTCCAAATTAAAACAGAGAAGAGAGACAAATTCAGTTAATGAATAAATTGTTCCCATTGTTAATTAATCAGTGGCAAAATAACGATTTGGGATCAGAGCCATTCTGTTCTGTCCCTGCTCAAAGGAGATCAACTCAGCTCCTACAAAACACTTGAGAAAGCCTGTGTTCAGAGGTTGCCTAGCAAGTTCGCCAATGCAGGCTGCAATACAGAGTGTACTGCCACAGACGTCTTCCTGACGCATTCCCCCTCCAGCTCCCTCGTCACCAGATCAGGGGTTGTGACATTGCAAACAAGGAGCATCTCCCAGGTAATCGGGACCCTAAATGTTTAGGACTGAGTTTTGGCCCAGAGTCCTGGCACTCCACTCAAATCAAGGAAAGCTGGTGCACTATGTTCCTGGTGTGAAACACTTAGTAAACCAGTCACCACCCACTCATTCCACTCTCTAAACTGTTCGTACGTTTAGAGCCATTAGTGTAACCCCAGTAGTTACTGAAGGGATAGACACATTCAGGCTCTTTGAAGACATTGCACTGTTATTATTTCCTAGCATGAATTAGCCAAAAACCATTTCCACATCAAATTATATCAGACCTGAATCTATCTGGATAATAAAAATAAGGTTTTTGTTGTCTTCTTGTCACCATAGCAAGCTGCTGCATTTTCCCTGTGGAAAGAGCAAAGGGAGATAAACTATAGAGCCATTGTATTTACAGAAGCATTAGTCTTTGTTTCCTTGACACAAAGAAAACCACCTTTAGCTTAGTCAATGTTATTAATACAGGAAAAAAAATTAGAGGAAAGTACTGGGTTATTGCTGAGTCACACACCCCAGTACTGCTAACTGCAGAGACTTAAGTTGGGTGCTGTGTGTACTGATCATATCCCAGTGTAGTAAGTAACAGAAGGTAAGGATCTTCAGCCCTGCTTCTTCAGCACTACAGCATACTCAGAAATGTCATGATACTGACATCTCTCATTGAACCTCTCTTTGAGATAGAACAGCTGAAGTATGCTTGTCATTCAGTCCTATTGCCAGACAACTCCTTTCAGCCTATGGTAGAGTTAATGTGTTCCCTGACATGACACTTTGGCCATCAGCTCAGTTTAGTATTAAAATAATGATAAATAAATAAATAAAGCAGATGTCATTGTTGATGGAAGTGGAAAGAAGAAATGGAAATTCAAAGCAAATGTAAACAAATAATAGTTTGGGCTATCCCTGTGCTTTTTTGTCTGATAAACATATTTTAGTCCAGATGCTACTGTTATTAACATTAACTCAACTCTTGCCCAGGATAATGAAGGTCTTAAGCATAGCTTATGCAAACAGTCAAATTGCCAGGCAGGAGGGAAACGCATGCCACCTTTGAGAAGGAACAGCTTACCTTCATCACAGACCAATTACAATGGCATCTGCTGTAGATCTGCCAAGTACTCACATTTCCCTGCCATGAGTTGTGTGCAGTTGTAGTGCAGGCATGAGGGCTGGCTTACACACAGACAGAAGGGTTTGTTTGAATACTCTGCAGTACATTGACCTGGTGTTTTACAATGAAGTCCAAGCACATTTATCCAGAACACTGGGAGACAGGGGCTGGAGGTCTATTCCAGGAGCTGGATTGACTGAAGCGTATGTCCTCATCATTTATGTCTTAATCAGTTTAATCATTGTGTCACCAGGGCATTACAAAAATAACCTGGAAGCCAGGGATGATCAATACATTTATGATGCATTTGTACATTAACCTTCTAATGCACAGCTGGCAGTATAATCTACCCTGATTGAAGAAAATGCCACTTCACCACTCAGATTAAAAAAAATATCTGACACAGTTATTACCACCATCCATAGAGGGGATCGTTAAGCTAAAGAAAGGAGGGTCATAATGAGTGTGCTAATGTGAGGATGAAATGAACAAATATGAATTTGAAGAAAAACAGGAAATCACATTTCCAGGGAGACTTGCAAGCCTGTGGGTATTTACTGTGTTCAGTAGGAAAGTGATGAAGTTTTGACCTACAAAAGAAGGGAGCTCCATCCTACAGGCAACAGAGAGTGGCAATTGTTCAAGCTTAGGTACTAAGAAAGTCAGCATGAGAGGAGGAAGGAAACTTGAGAAATGGGAAAACAAAATGTTAAAGGGAAAGATGAGCAAGAGTGAGCTTGACAAGTACCTCAGTCAGTGGATGCTTATGGAAGTAAGGATAAGCATGATACAAGATGACAAAGTCACTTTAAAGCCCAGGTCTGGGCAACCTTGTGACCAATGATAGAGTTAAAGTCCTGGGACTCCAGTAGATCAGACAGTAGTTTCCAAAGGAGCAACAGCAGGAAGTTTATGTGGGAAATAAGTAGCAGACAACCTCTTCAGAGACAAATATCCTGTTTTCCTACAAGCTTTCCTAGTTAAGAATAAGAAAGAACCCAAATAAGTCCCATATAAATGAGTCAGATTTTTTTTTGTGTGTGTGTAAACAGAATGTTCTTTCAAGTTCTTTGAAAAGCATTAGTAGATTTCAAAATAAGAGAAATTAACACCACATTTCCCACAACTAAGCTTGCAGACCCCAAGGGTTTTGCTGCCCACTCTGGTTTCCTTTGTTTTGTTGGTTGTTCTCCACATCAGAAACAATGAAAACTTTTTTTTGTTGTTTATTAAGAACCATCTTTCAAATTGAGCTGTAAACTGTGTGGATGTGTGGGGGTGTGTGAGCAAGCCTGTTTGTGAGAGAGGAAGAGTGGATACATGTGTGGTAAGGGAAAAATGAGAGCTAAGAAGGAAGAAAAGCCAGCCTAGGGTGGAATAGAGCTGTGAAAAATGAGTTGTGAAAAAGGATTATAACAAGATGATGAGGTTATTTTTGCGATTTTAGGCCAATTGGGTAAGTGGGAAACCTAGAAATTCTCCCAGTTAATAACAAGGCAATTCAGAGATCATTAAATACTCCTGGTTGTTTGTTTTAAGTCTCCCAGCAACAAGGGGAAGATTTATAAAGAACTGTAGGGAGAAAAGGCTTCATGGGATTTTTTGGAAGAAAAAAAGAAAAAGAAATGAAAGAATGAAAAAAAAAACCTATACCCATATGAATAATAGCTCCTTCTCTGTTAGGCTTCTTTTTGCAAGATTTGCTCATGGTTTAAGTTTCTATATTGTAACAGCCAGACTGCATTTTTTTATCATTCCTTCTTAAACAGAAAAACAGGCATATTAGCAGGACCTGGTGCAGATTACAATTGTTCATGCTAACTAGTCAAACTGTTGCTGGATCAGAAAAAAAATTCACTGTTGTGAAAGGGCAACACTTACCCAGCCCTGAACAAAAGTCAGGCCATGTAGTGATTCTTTCAGGCTGTTTCTGTACTACAAAATTATTTTAAAGTCATCAGCTTTTCCAGCAATGATTTAGAAGGTTACTTAAAATCCTGCAGTTAAATCAAATAATTTTAATCTACTATAAGCAAATGATAACATTATCCCATGAGCACTCAGCATGAGCAAGAATAGACTGAGATTACCACAAGCACCTCCATCCTCCAGGATACCCACAAATCAGTTAGACACAGATAGAAGCAAGAGGGACTTTCCTCTCAAGACCCTTACTTTTCTCAAGACTGCTAATATCCAGTGTTAGCATTGGTTGTTATTTATGAAAAAGAAACTAGAGCTAAATGGGCTTAGCCATGACTTAAGACATGCAGCAGAAGTTTGGGACCCATCTGAACTCACTACCATGGTAGTACAGAACTGAAATATTCACCTACAGGTTAAGCAGTCAGTATTCCATTTCTAGTCCTGTGAAGCCATCCAATTACTCACCATGTAATTACATGGTAGTGAGTAAATAATATTCACATGATCTGAAAAGTACTGCTTTGTTAGGGAAAGGAGGAATAGGGTAAATAGAAAATGAAGGGGTTCTTATCCAGTAGAGAAAAATATTAGTTTCAAAGTTTGTATCCATATTTTCTCTGAAGCTTAGGGATATTTGTCTGGATGCATTTCTAGTTTAAGCTGTAGTATGATTTACCATTTAAAAAAATAGGTTCACTAAGTCATCTGGGCAATGCATCTCAAGTTCTTTTCAAAAAATTCAGCCTGTAGCTTCCAGAAACAGGGACACCTAGGATTTGCTCTGTCTGTTGTTTGCAAACAGCTGTATGTAAGGGAATACATATATTGAATTAAATCCTGGTAGTGGTTGAACCCTGCCTGCCATGTTTAATAACTTTTAAAACATTACAAAGGTCTAAACTGCTGGCAACCCACTCAAATTTACCTTCTGTCCTGTGTTTAAAACCACAACTTTAAAAAAAACTAGACCAATCAAAATGTTAGAAAGTACATTGATGTTAGATAGAATTTAAAGTCTACTGCCCCTCATGTGTCCTTACACAGAAAATTCAAATTCACATCTCTATAAAAGATGTGTCTGGATTAGAAGCTACATAGCAAAAGCACTCCTAAAGTAATGCCTCCTATTTTATGATGCTGGTCCATAATATCAGAGGTGGATGTTGATGGTATGGCAGTAGAGGTTGAAGCTTCCCACCAATATTCTGCTACATGTTGTTGCTATGTGATACAAGGCAGTCTGACAAAATGGCATCGGACATGGAAATGTGTATGAAGCAAACATGTGAAACCAAATTATTTTATGCAGAAGAAACTACACCCATTCATATTCATGAATGCACAATGAATAAACCAGTGGATGTAGGCACAGTGAAGCAGTGGGTGGTATACTCCAGCAGTGGTGATAGTGACAGAGGATGCAAAATTTTACAAACATGTCATACTATTGACAAAAACACATAGCTAATGGCGATGGCTGAAAAATAGAACTTCATAACTGAGAGTTTGTTCTATCAAGTACTGGAAGTAGAAATACAGGCATTACTTTCACAGAGACCTATATATATGGTATTTTCAACCTTGTAATATAATTATGTAAAAGTACTTCATACATGGCAGACAGCAAAGAAGTGATGCCATTTTCACTGAGGCCCAGCTAGGCTCGGTGTTCTGAAAATCTGATTTATACCTAGAGAGCTATAATTTTACCAGAAAATAGCATATTGTAGGGATGTAAATGCTTGTCTGCAGTAAGTTATACCTGTTTGATGTAGACAATGAGCTCAGTGGACTACTAAGAGGAGCAGCCTTCAGAACAGGCACTCAGACCACAAAGACCATTAACCTTCCTTGGAAGGGCCCCTCAACAGCACAATCACACTTCCTGTTCTTGCAGTGAGAAAGAGTGTAAAAGATGAGATAAATAGTGGACAAACACTGCCCAAACCTGTCTTCTTTCTCTCATTAAATTGTTCATGTATAAACCAACGGTCAGAAGATTCAAAAGCATATCACCAAGTTTCAGCACACTAAAGAAAGTGCAAAAGCTTCTCTTTGAAGATGTAAATTTGAAGATTTTCACTTTACCCTTTAATTTCTTCTACTTTGAGAAAAAAATAATATCACTTCCATATTACCAATATTTGACATTGTAATAGAACAGAAAGTTCAAAGATCAGTTAGTCCAACTGTTTGACCTTTCCATATTAAAAAAAGTTAAAGCATATTAATGAGGACATTATCTAAGTGCCTCTTGAATACTGAAATACTGACACACATGGGACATCAAACACTGCTCTAGGAAAACTGTTCTTCTTAGTAAAAAGATGTTTTCTCTCCAGCTTTGTGACATTCTCACATTTCCCATTGTCAATTACCAGGGAGCAGAGACTGGCACTACCCTCTGCTCAAGGAGAGCTGCAGAGAGCAATGGAGTCACCTCTCAGCCTTCTTTTCTCCAGACTCAAGAAACAAAGTGTCCTCAGGCTCTCTTCACAGGACATGCCTTCCAACCCTGTTACCTGCTTTCTTGCCTTCCTCCAGATGTTTTCAAGGACCTTTACATCCTTGTGACATTGTGGAGACCAGAACTGCACACAATACTAAAGGTGAGGCCACACCAAGAATAAATACAGCAAGAGAAATGACTTGCAGATCTGCATTCTGTAAGTACAATAACATTATGCTTTAAGGAGGAGGCAGGAGACTTCTTTGCCTGTTCTAACCAGTGATAGTATTTTTATTATGTAGGCTCTTGGGGTTAAGAAGCTGGCATGTCTCAAACATATCCTACTTGTCTCTTTAGAATACAATAATACTCAAACATCCAGTGTCCGAGGTTTCTTTTGTATTGCAATAAATTGCAAGCCATTATTTGCCTCCTAGCTATTTGGATCTCCAGGCTAACCAGCAACTAACAGATTGTCTGAGAACTATGACAGAAAAACTAAGTATACAGCTGACTCTTTGTAGGCTTTGTCTCCAGACTACAAAACAGCACATCTAACCTTAAGCTTACAAGTTCTGCAGGAAACAGCATGAAGGAACAGAGGAAAAATTGAAATTATTCTGCAAAGTAGTATGTATCTATAATTGCTCAAAAATTAAGAAGTGGGATGTAAATAATCTTTGTCTAATTCACAGTTTAACCTTGACAGAAATCCTTAGTCATCGATCCTGTTCCCTGGTTTTCCAGTATACATACCGGGAGTATAAGATAATGCAACGCAAGAATCATAAAATCCTTAGAGTTGGAAGAGACCTCTGAGGGCCTTCTAGTCCATCTACCCTGCAATGAACATGGACATCCACAGCAAGATCAGGTTGCCCAGGGCCTTATCCAGTCTTGACTAGAAAGTCTTCAGAGACAGGGTATCAATCACATCAGTGGGCAACCTATTTCAAATCTTCACCACCCTCACTGTAAAGGATTTTTTCCTTATAGCTAACCAAAATCTACCCTCTTTGAGCTTGAAATCATTTCCCTTTGTTCTGTCACCACAGGTTCTGCTAAAGGGTCTGTCCCCTTCTTTTCTGTCACTCTCCTTCAGACTTCTGAAGGTCTTTTAGGAACTCTCTAAAGCCTAAAGCCAACAAATGGACTACCTCTTCAAGTTCTTCGGGATTTATTATGCAAACATTGATTTAATCGTGGCCACATTACAGAGTCTCCTCATGTGACACAATTTCCAGACTTGTGTACCAGTTGCAAAAAAGTCATACCTCAGATCTAAGAGCCCTTTCCCAGTATCTCATTGTCAGTATGCTGCACAACTTCTGCAATAACCCTGAGGACAAAGACAGAGTCTGTGATACACCCCAGGTCTCAACCATCGCAGATTTAAGCCAAAAAATTTTGAGGACAGCCAGCCCAGCTGTCTAGAATAGGAATGGTAAGTGAACATTTTTGTTATGGAGTATTTGACTCTCTTTGTTCTTGAATGCCAAATGTTCTATATAAGATTTATTTTAGATCCCTTTACAGTGCATAAAAGATCATCAGCAGTGAGTACCAACTGTAACGTGAGTGATCTTAGAGATGATACTCAAAAATAGTATAGAAGATGGTATATTTGGATAGGTCTATACAGATGGTGCACAAATAATACAAAAAGGAAAATGGCTCACCTTTCATGTGATAAAGGCTTGCAGTGGACTCCACACAGGAGGGATCTCCAAGAAGAGATCCTTTCCTGGTGGTGGCGAGCCCTTAAATGGGGTTTGGGGAGAGGTGGAGCCAGGCTCCCCCCCTTCCAATCACACAGGTATTATCACCTCCTCCTGTGTCCCCATGGCTGACTCGATGCTCACCTCAGGTGACCAATCAGTGGTTCAGGCCATGATTCAGCAGTTCCCATACACCAACCAACTTAAGTCAAAAGCCAGAAAAAAATGTTTCAGAGAACACAGCAGAAACATACTGAAGGACAGATATATAAAGAAAGGTGGAAACAACTCTTAAAATTTCTTGGCCCCATCCAGTATGCAAGCATGTCTATAACTGGTCTGGTATAAGCACTATCCTCCAGGTTTTGGAAGAGACCACAAGTACAGAAGATATTCACCACTGCCTCCTACCCCCTGAAGGATAGCCCAAGTCCTTGCTAAGAGCACATATTTTGTTGTTTAGAACTTCTGTATAAGAGGTTACTCAAAAATAGAGATTCTTCTGTCTCTGAAGAAACAGCCAGACCCTTAGCTATACTCTGTTAGAACCACTGGCATAGCAATCTGAGTCCTTTTTTATCTTCTGTGTCAGGAGTAATGTAAATTTACACCTGCCTCAGGTTTAATTTGGAAATTAGCAATTAGTTGGTAAATTAAGTAAGGCAGAAGAGTTACCTCTGAAATGAAACTATTATTATCAAGAAAAAATCTGGGCTTTGGATAAAATGGGAATGTTATTTCTTTCTCTGTATGGTGCCAAGCAGACCAGAGTAGGTTTGCAGAGTTAGGGTTTCAGTTTACAAAGATGTCTCAGTGTTTTTCCTTTTCAGCTTCGTTAATGCTGTTGTTGATATTTTGCTGTGTAAATCCACATTCTTTAAAAAATTTCCTTCTGTCTTGAAAAATCATAATCAGCCTAGCCAACAGCAACATTCGATGGTCAGGTTTTTTTCCTGCTGGAGTACAAAGATGGAAGGCAACAAGAAACATGTCTGTCGGTGGGTGAGCAGTACAGAAATGTCCAGTGTAACAAGATAAACTTGTAGCACTAGTACACCCATGTACCTCAAGTACTTTGTAAAACACCTTATAGTACTAGCTAGACTCAATGACCCTTGTGGGTCCATTCCAACATAAGATACAGTATGATTCTACCTGGGGGGGATGTCTCATTCGATTGAAATAATGCACACACATAGCTTTTTACCTACTAAAAACAGCTGAAGATAGATCGGATTCTGATTACTATAGGAAAATTCTTTTTGTTGGTTAGCTGTAAGCTCCACTTTTATCTCTTCATTAAGAAAAAAATAACAACCCCACATGAAGACAAGGATTTAACAAATGTGATGATATTTCTCTATGTCCTAAGCTGCAGTTTAGGACAAACTCCTAAGCCCAGAAAGGGCTGGCAGTGCACTAAACAAAAAAAGGACCAAATCCAGAGAGTACTGTTGTAGGATTTTGGATTGTGGTTTAGTGTCTGTTTGATACAGCAGTAAACCAAACCCTAGCTGCTTTTATCTCGTACAGTCTGTAAGCCTCAGAATCTGTAGTGTCAGAATCTCAGTCCCATTTATCACCAGCTCACAAAACTTTTATCTCAAACTGTTCCAGAAATCTGGTCATGTGTGAAGTTACCTTTATGGCAGCAGAACTCCTTTGAAAATCGGTACCTTCACGTATGAAGAGCTTAAGACATCTTTTCATGTATATCATGCAAGTATGTTTGAGGGTAATGAGTAAAGGAGTATGTTGTGCCCAGAACTTAAAAACAAGAAGCACTGTCAGGCTGTTTCACAAACGTTATTAAAAAATAACAAAACTTGTAGTCCTTACAAATAGAAGACCCATAAGATAAACAGAAGTACTTGTGTCAATATATGTGATCACAGGTCCTTGTAGTACTGCTTGTTTTCATGCCATGGGCTATATACGTGGTAGGTCATCTCTATGCTGGCAACACATTTTGATGCACTGTTTACCCAGTTTTGGGTCAGGGTTATGCCAATGCCACTTGCTCTGACCTCTCCTCCACATAACGCTCAGCAGCAGGCATGATACTCAGGCAGCATTACACTCAGCATTAACAAACTGGCCTCAATAACCAGCATATCAGCAGTTGTCCTTGCACCACCTGCTACAGAGATGCAGTGACAGCTGGCCCGTGCCCGAGCTTCACGTGAAAGCCCACAGTGCCCGGACTTAACTTGTGATCAGCAGGACTGCAACCCTTGCCTGGTGTGTGCTGCTCAAGTATAAAGATGGGAAATAGACTTGTGCAAATGGTGTTTTGAAAGAGTGGGGAAACATCACCATTCTTTTGCAAGTTTAACAGAAATTCAGCAGTGCCAAGGTTCAGCCTCTAGAGGATGTCTAGTCCAGTGTCAAACCAGAGAGCAGTGTTCAACTGTTGGGCCACTGATACCAGGGCTTCCTGCATCTGCCACACTTTTTTGAAAAATCTAGAAAAATACCCACTGATCTGGATGCCGCTTAAACAACAAGACACCCATGTGTGTGTACATGAAAGGTGAAGATCCCTGTTGACATTAAGTGCATAAATAATACTCCAGGAATCATGGCAGATCTGGAAGAATCGGTACTGAAACAGAAAGTGATTAGTGTTACAAGAATTAAATATTTATTTTTAATTAACAAAAAACAATAACAAAGTCATCCAAAGGAGTAGTTACGTTTCTCATGATGCCCTAAGCAATACTGAAGTGATGGCTGAAAGATTCCCATCTTTTATTGAAATTAGGTAGAATGACTGAATTCTTACTGTAAATGTACCAGTATCAACAATCCTCAAGTAACTTCCTGAACATAACAAGATATTCAATAAGTATTTACTATATAATATTCTGTCTGAACTACTACTTTCCTCCAAAAATCTCCAGTGCCAAATTTAACACATTTTGTTTTTTCTTACTTTGAACAGAGGACAAGCTAGCACAAAATGTCTGTTTGTACATATCCCAAGTAAAACTTATATGAGCAAAACCTGGATTATATTTGCAAATGGCTCAGAAATTTATAAAAGACTAAAACAGAGTCTTGGCCATTGATTTTCATACCTGGGATTTTCAAAATCCTATGACTACTCCAAACTTTACTTATTTATAAATGATTTTTTAAATAGATTTTGGACAAGGCAGTGTGGTCTAAGATTTGAAGTAAAGGGCTGAGAAACAGGAAACTTGGGAGAATTCAGTTGGATGACAGCCTGGATAAATGCATGTGGTTTGTTTGCATGATTTTCAGTTAATAACAAGGGAGATTGGATGTCTCAGAAAATTCAGAAAAAAAGGAAATAAGGCTTCATCCTGCCAGTTAGGAAAAAAAAAAATTAAAACCCTCACCCTTCCATATGAAAGTAACTTGTAAATAACAGTGGAAAGTATCTGTGTCTTATCACTTAACACTGAATTGGAGAAGGCACTATAAAATGGACTGAAAGGTACAGTTGTGTGCCAGTTTACAGTTTACAGCAGGATACGTTGAAAAGTTTATCTTTTTTTTTTCCCACCTGTGGTTGCAAAAGCTTTTGGACAATTAGTGACTAACTGAGTGTTCCTGTCCTCTCACTAATGCCAAACAGCGATTCAGAATAACCTGAACAAAAGCTTTCGGTGTATAATGGAAACAGTTGAAATCATTCTTTTGCTGATATCACGTACAACAATACTTATAACTGTTATTCTATCTAGGGCAAGTTCAGATATTGTTGGTTTTGTGTATATGTAGAAGTCCAGTCTTTTGAAGAAAGCTCCGAGAGGTGCTCAAGAGGTTAATTAAAGGCAATGATTTCTTTTCTTTTAAAGGAGACATTCCACAGAGTCAGTATTAGACTCATAAATAAGTCTGCAGGAAAAAGACATTCAATTATTTGAGGTGGAGAAAGGGATAATTTAGTATGTATTTTATTGTTCCACTGCTGATTCCAAGGCTGTCTCACTTCTTTGATCCTAATGCTCATATCTCTTCTAAACTGCAGATCAACACAAGATCCAAAAGTTCATAGACAAGAACAAGTTAAATGAAGCTCTGACCTTGTGAAGAGCCTCTCAAATACAGATCATATCGGTATTCTGCTATGAATTGTACTCTCTCTTTTTTTTTCATGAATATTAATCCTGTGCTTGCATTTTCATCATAACTTCCAGTCTGAAAAAAAATCTGAAACTTTCTCACCTTGCATAATTAAGCATGTAGTAATGACCAAGTCATCTGTCACACTTATTTTCCTTGAGACTGGATTACCAGGATACTTATCTGGCTTTATTTGAAACCTTAGGAATTAGGACATCAAGAAATTCTTGCTCCTTGCCTGAGAAACTTCTGTGTCAAGACAGTAATCCCTTTTTACCTGAGTACTACAAAAGGTCAATCCCATAGTTTACTACTATATATATATATATAAAATTGGGCCTACTTGATTCCTGCAGAAGCTATTCTAACAGTACAGGATTCATTCATTTATTTGCCAAATTCATTTGTCATGTTTCAGGTTGTACAGACATGGCTTGGTCTCAGATGTGAGAATTCTAGTTCTGAAGTCAACTAGATATCAGGTACTTTAGCTCAAAGCCTCAGTTCAGTGTATTTCTGCATTGTAAGTTTGAACATTTAAAAGAAATTTCAACTTAAAAGGTTTAATGAAACTATTTTGCATCAACCTTAGCAATAAAAATTACCAAATCACATTGAATTTCAACTGCTTAATAAGAGCTCATTAATCAGACTTATGAATATTGTTCATTAATTGCTGAAATATTATTGCTTGAGTATTATCTCTGTAACTTGGGATCAGTTTGTTCTCAAATTTTTATCTTTTGTAGCTTGTCTTTACTTTCTTCCGTAAATTATTATCTGAATTTCTTCTTGACTGAAATGTAAAATTTAACATCCATTGTCACCTTCTTGCTTAAATACAGCCTTTGCTCATCACTTAAATATTACACTCAACTTGCAACTACACATTTNCACTTGCCCATGTTAAACCTCATCTGGTTCCTTTCTACCCAACTTTCCAGCCTGTCCAGATCTCGCTGAATGGCAGCACAGCCTTCTGGCATGTCAGCCATTCCTCCCAGCTTTGTATCATCAGCGAGCTTGCTGAGGGTGGAGTCTATCCCCTCATTAAGGTCTCTGATGAAGATGTTGAACAGGACTGGACCCAGCACCAACTCCTGGGGGACACTGCTAAGTACAGGCCTCCAACTGGACTCTGTGCCACCCTCCAAGCTCTGCCAGTCAGCCAGTTCTCAACCCACCTCACTGCCTACTCATCTATTCCACACTTCCTCAATTATGCACATAGAGTGCGTAGAGCATTAAAAAGACGTTTTTCAAGGTGCAACCATTTTGGGCAACAACTTTTTTAGATCTCAGGGTTATTGTGCACCATTACAGATAGTGCTTATGTATCTCTCCATTCCTTGAATGAGGTCCTTAGTCATGGGTTTTTCTTTTGTTTGTCTTGCCTGTTCATTCTGATTCTCGTAATACTTCAATTACCTTGACACTGTTTTCTAAAGTTAAACAAGTTGTAATTTTCAGTTTTCTAATACGCAAGGAATACCAACAGTGGTGCCAGCCAGTGTGCCATTTGAATATGCTGATTGATCAATTAATATATCACCTTTTGCATTAGATATTTTTTACAAACCTTTGTTTACAGCATTGTAAAAATAAAAGATAATCACAATGGATTTTCTCATTAATATTTACTCAGTAAGATAATTATACATATGAGAAAATAAAAGAGATTTCTAATAAAACCTGCACTACAAATGAGGAGGAACAGCAATTAAATTAGCAATCTCTAGGAAATAACAAGAAATGTAGTTCAAAGGGAGAAAATAGAAGTCACCCTTTTTTATTATTATTTTTTTAATAAAATAATTTCATCCTTCCCTTTAATGGATTTTTTCTGCTAGGGCTATTTTTTCCTTTCCTTCTACATAAAAAACAAGCCAAATATATGATCTTATCATAGCAAGTCATGCAGTCAAATGAACCTAAGGATTGCTTAATTTCTCTGAACATTTGGAGTTTTCAGTAAACATTCACTATATTTCCAAATAAGCAGTTTTGTTGTATATCACATGGAAAACAGGGAGAAGATATGGGAGAACCAGCATGGCTTCACCAAGGGCAAATCCTGTTTGACCAACCTAGTGGCCTTTTATGATGGTGTCACTACATCAGGAGGGAGGAGTCGGCTGGGGCTGTTCAGCCTGAAGATAAGGCTCCAAGGTAACCTGAGAGTGGCCTTCCAATATCTAAAGGGAACAGACTCTTTAGAAGGGTCTGTGGTGATAGAACAAGGGGAAATAGCCTCAAGCTTAAGGAGGGTAGATTTAGAGTGGATATAAGGAATAAGTCTTTTACAGTGAGGGCAGTGAGGTACTGGACTTCCAAGGTGAGGCAGGATCAAGCCCTGGGCTTCATTTAGCTGTGCGTGTCCTGTCCAGGGGAGTTGGACTAGATGACTTTTAAAGGCCATTTCCAACTCTGATTCCATAATTCTATGATTCTCTGATATAATAATTAGAATATAGGAATTTTACAGCTAATTTAATTGCTGAATTGTTGTTATAAATATATATATATAAATA